>CAMZMU010000092.1:20081021-20289472 GCA_947311845.1 Poa pratensis | reverse complement strand
CTTGGAGCAGATCCTGCGCAACCCCAACGCTACTGACCGCGTCAGGGATGAACATTGAGCTGCAGCCATTCAACTTGCGCTTCGACACCACAAGAGTCATAAAAGGGAGAGCGCTGGCGGATTTCGTCGCCGAGTGGACAGACCCAACTCCTGAAGAGCCTCGCGAAGAAGAAACCGCGTCATCGGAGATACAATGCCAAGCCACTGGACCATGCACTTCGATGGAGCTTTCGCCTGCCGCAATGGTGGGGCTGGCGTTGTCTTAACCTCACCAAAAGGTGACAAGCTCTACTACGCCATCCAGCTGTGCTTCACAATAGACAAGATCTCCAACAACATCGCCGAGTACGAGGGCCTCCTCGCCGGGCTCAGAGCCGCAATCGCCCTTGGCGTCAAGCACTTACTCATAAAGGGTGATTCCCAGCTCCTGGTTAACTTCTCCAACAAGAGCTACACGCCTAAAGACGACCACATGGCCGCCTACCTTGAAGAGGTCGCAAGCTCGAGAAGCACTTCAGGGGCATGGAGCTCATGCACATCCCGCGAAAGGAGAACCAAGAGGCAGATGACATCGCCAAGCGAGCATCACGAAGGCAGGCCCAGCCGGCCGGCGTCTTTGAAGAGAGACTCTCCAAGGCGTCCATAAAGCAGCCACAAGAAGCAGCAGCCACAAGCACAGACGAAGTACTCCACCACCTCCTATAGGTGGGGCACCCAACTGCGGTCCATCCTCAGGGGAGCGTCTGCTGGCTATGGTGCACAAGAGACAGGCTGGGTTGACGAACTCAAAGACTACCTGCTGAAGGGAGTCCTTCCTGAAGAAGACGCGGAGGCAGAACGAGTGGCTCGACAAGCCAAGTCATACTACATCCTCGAGGGAGACCTGTACCGCAAGCGCCCAAATGGAATTGCACTCAAGTGCGTCCCCCCGAGGAAGGCCGCATGCTGATCAGAGACATTCACAGTGGAGAGTGTGGCCACCATTCCTCTGCACGCACCCTGGCAGGCAAGGTCTTCAGGAGCGGTTTCTACTGGCCCCAAGTGCTTCAAGATGCCACCACCATCGTCCAGTCTTGCGATGCGTGCCAGTTCCACGCCAAGCAAGTCATCAGCCTGCACTGGGACTCCAAACCATCCCGCTCTCGTGGCCTTTCGCGGTCTGGGGCCTTGACATCTGGGACCCTTCCCGAGATCACAAGGGGGCTACCGCTTCCTCTTCGTGGCAGTCGACAAGTTCACCAAGTGGGCAGAGGTTGAAGCAGTGCGCAGCATACCGGCCAGGGCGCAGTAAAATTCATCAGAGGCCTGGTCTGCCGCTTTGGTGTGCCTAATCGCATCATCACCGACAATGGCTCACAATTCACCAGCGGCATCTTCAGGGCCTACTGCGAGAGCCTCGGCACCAAGCTCTGCTTCGCCTCGGTGGCTCACCCACAGAGCAACGGCCAAGCCGAGCGAGCAAATGCTGAGGTCCTCAAGGGCCTCAAGACAAGAAGCTTCAATCGCCTGAAGGGCTACGGCAAGGGCTGGATAGACGAACTCCCGTCCGTGCTCTGGTCCATCCGCACGAACCCCACGAAGCCCACTGGTGAGACGCCATTTGCCCTCGTGTATGGAGCTGAAGCAGTCCTCCCCACAGAGATCAAGCATGGATCCGCACGGGTCCTTGCCTTCAACGAGGACGATCAAGCAGACCTCCACAGCGACGACCTGCTGCTCCTTGACGGGTTGCGCCGCCGTGCCGCCCTCAGGGCAGCCAAGTACCAGCAAGACCTGCGACGCTACCACAGCCGCCACATACGTCCCGCACTCTCGAGACAGGCGACCTCGTCCTCAGGAGAATCCTCTCCAGGGAAGGTCTCCACAAGCTCTCGCCAATGTGGGAAGGCCCCTACAGGGTCTCACACATCGCCAGGCCTGGCGCGGTACGCCTCGAAACGGAGGACGGCATCCGGTCAAGAATCCATGGAACATCGCGCATCTACGCAAGTTCTACCCGTGATCATAGTCACGCCAGACATTTTTTGTCTCTAGAGGGAAGCACACAACTTCACCTCCAAGCTTCACAAAAGCTTCTCCTCCCGAGGGCCAGCCCCTCTGAGCTCTCCTGATTACGTGCCGCCGCAGGCCGTGAAGAGTCTCAGCCACTGAATGTGGTCCCCATGCCTCGACATGGAAAACTTTATCTTGGTAACACCAAGTGTAATGAACCAATTCGTTTCTCAATGAAACATTGCGCTGAGGCGCCGCTATGTAATATTTTGGTGGTGAGTTTTTACTTTTCATCATCTTAGTTCATTTCGCGCTCATATTCTTCCCCATGCGCACCTCGCGAGCGGGGGCTGAGTACGGTGACTGTGCCTCAAGAGCACCCCAACAGCACCGCAAAATCCAAAGGATCCGAGCTCTAACACGTGAGCACGCTCTCACGCCTGTTACCTCCACAAAGAGCTCTGGCCCATGGGCTTGCTCCCAAAACACGCCACCTCACCAAAGGACCTTGGTACTTACTCTCCTCGCGAGATACCATGAGGAAGCCTATAAGCGCGCATGAGTGTTTACTACCATGTGCCTGCTTTGGGTTTGCCTCTCTAACCAATACAGGGAACAAGAGTCCTCCCCAAGGTCGAGAAGTCACGCTCCGACCCCTAGAGGGGAGCGCACCATCAGGGAAGCCAACGCCCTCTACGAGGCCAAAGTCTCGCCAAGCTAAGTCTAGCGCTCGCGCCCCTCAGGAGTTTTTCTCCCTCTCACGAGCACCTGTCGTCCCTCGAGCGGGTTTTTTCTCTCTCACACTCCATGGACTGCTTGTGCGTCAAAGGGGGCCCTCGAGCACCGCGACTCGAGAGCCCTTACCTCTCCAAGCCTTAAACACCCCCCGGCCTTGCCGAGTCACGCTCCGGCATACCGCAGCGGCGGTGTCATAGCGCAAAGAGATGGGTCCTGACGACGTAGAGCGAAGAAAGACATGGAACAGGGATAAAAGGCCCATCGAGGGGCACACACACACTGTTTGCATACGATCAAAGTATCTTACAAGCCAGAATGTTTAAACAAGTCTTAAAACAAAGATATTGCGCGTCAAGCGCATCTTGTTGCAGGAGTGGCCTAGGCAGAGGGTTCACCATCGCCGTCCTCTTCAGCCTTTCTTCTTCGGCGCCTTCATCCTCCTCAGCGGCCTGCTCCGCCTCAACCCTCTTGAAGCGGTCGACGTAATCGTTGACTTCTTCTCGAACCAAGTTGGAGAGCTCCCAGGCTTGGTCCCCTCGACGGGCTCGGTCACTGACTCGTAGTCGAAGCCGGGTTGAAGGCGCTGGAGGTTGGCGAAGACGCGATCGATCGCCACGGTCAAGAGCTTGCGGCACTCCTCATCAACAACATCGCCAAGTTCCGCCACAGGGCCCTCGAGCACAGTGAAGAGCTGATCGAAGTAGGCGAGGTATGTGGCGGCGTCAGCGTTCCCATGACGGGAACGCAGGGGCATCCACTCCTAGCTGCCCCGCGAGAGTGTTCCCCCGGGTCACCAAGGACTTGAACGCGCTCCCGCTGCTGCGTCAGGACCCGCGCCGCCTGCACGCTGTGCTCAGCCTCTGCAGCACGCTCCACAGCAGGGCCCACCTGCGCGTTCAGCTCCCTCATATCAGCCATCAGGGAGGCGAGGTCTTGATCTGCACGTTCGCGAGCCTCTTCCGCGCGGCGACGACCGTCCTGGCGCGCCTCACCTGGGAGTTCAGGTTGGCGTTCTGGTGCTCCAGTTGAAATGCGGGCATTGTCATCCGCGCGTTTCTTCTTGAAGCGGTCCTCCTGCTTCCTGAACTTCCCGGCATATTCTTCGGCGACGGCGGAGCGATATTCTTTCTGCTTGGCGGCATCCTTCTCAGCCTCTTCCTTCCTCGCGGCGAGCTTTCGGTTGGACTTCTCTACAAGCTTTTTGTGCCTGGCCACCTCCTCACCATGCTTGCCTATGGCCTCGGCCAGATTGCCCTCCCGCGCCTCAAGATCTGCGCGCTGCGTGGACAGCTCCCTGTCAGCCTGCAGTTGCTGCTCCTCGCGCTTGAGCACCTCCGCCTCGCGCGCCGCCAGTACTTGCTCACGGGCATCCAAAGACACGCGGTGTTGGTCCAAAGACTTCGCGTAGCCTCCGACTCCGCAGTGAATTTCCCCTCGCGGTCAGCAAGCCTGGCGCTGAGCGGCTAGCGTGGTCTCGAGGGCCGCGCGCTCTGAGGCTGCGGCTTGGCGCTCCGCCACAGCCGCCTCGCGGTCTCTGCAGCGGCCTGGCGCTCTGCCTGGAGTGGCTCCAGGGTCTCTTGAGCCTCGCGCACCGCGCTCTCGCGAACTTCCTTGGCGAAGCGCAGCGCCTCCTCTCGCTGCGCCTGCATGGCCTCGTTGTCGTGGCGACGTTGCTCCACGATCTCGAAGAAGCGGGTCCAGGCCTTCTCAAGTTCATCATACTCTCTGGCGAGCTCGGCCTCCTCGAGAGCGAGTTGGGCCTCCAGCCCATCCAGTGCACCCCTCGCCAGGCGGAAGGTAGAGCTGCGGCGAGCGCCGCTCCAGCTCTTGCCACCCAGGACCAGAGCCCGCGAACTCCCACGAGACATGGAGGCTCCCTCGTGCGCACTAGTTTCAAGGGTGGGAGTCTCCGAGCTTGGGCCCGGGTCGACCCTGGCCTGGGGGCTGTGAAGCGAGCCCTCTCCGTCATTGGGGCCATGGGCTCCAGCACCGTCGTCTTCCATCGGCGCCTCCTCTCGAGCTTCAGGGGCTGGGGAAGATTGCCCAGCCACCGTGAGGTCCGCCGCCGCCGAGCCCGCTGCGACCTCAGAAGAAGCCGCCGCCCCCTCAGCATCTGCGTTAGGCGGGGGCGGCGGAGGGACGTTTTCCTCCATCGCGGCGTCGGTGCCTTGGGGCGGCGGAGGAATGTTCTCCCCCATCTCAACGTCGGCGCCTCCCTTCGCCGGCGAGCCGCTCCCCGTTTCTCCGCGGCGACCTCCTCTTGCCGCTCTGGTGGAGTGACAGGGCGTGGTGGTGTTGGTGTCCGCACCACCGCCTCCTCCTCGGGGCGCACCTCCGCGGTAGAAGACGAAGTAGCTGCTCCGGTCAGAGGTGCAACCACCACATGCCCTGCGGCTTCCTCCGCCACAGGCTTCGTGGCCTCCTCCGCCACCGGCTCCGAGGCCTCAGTCACCACGGGCTTAGCAACCTCTTCAGCTGAGGGCTCCACAGGCTCCTCGACGGTTGCCGAGGCAAGGCCCCGGACCTCCGCGGCCTTGCGGAGCCTCCGGCGTTTTGCCGTCACCAAATCCCTAACAAACAAACAAGGAAGGCCATCAAGAGGGGAGCAAGAAAACTCTCGAAAGATGCGAAAACAGGGACCAATGCTTACCCAGATGACTTGGCGCGTGAGTCAACCCACATGGTGGACGACCGCCACGACCTCGACGAAGCAGCTCCAGAGCCGGGCCCCTCAGGAGCAGTCTCAGCTTTCCTCTTGAGAGGGGTGCCCACTGGGCTCTTGGCGGCCCTGTCGTGAAAAGCCTTGGAGCGGGGATCGCAGCGTCCCGCTACGGCCTCCTCATCGCTGTCTTCCTCCCCCTCCGCGACCTGGCGCGAAGGGGCCACAAGGAAATCCTCGTCCCCGCTGGACGAAATCTCCAGAACTTCTCCCTCGGAGGAGCAGGTCTCGAAGAGCTCGCCTCCCCTGCCGAGGGATTCGCCCTCCACAGGTGACGCCCAGATCGGCGTCAGATGCGGCGGGTGACTCCGAGGCCCAGTCCTCTTCCACCACGGGCGCCGCGGCCTCCTTCTTCTCCTCCCCAGCCAGGCCCTGAGGGGTGAACTCCGGCATCAGCTCCAGGATCGCGAGGCGCTTCTTCGGAGTAATCTGATGGAGTGGTTTCGCGAGCTCACTGCGCGGCACAGGAACCTCCGGGGCGGTGAAGAGGATGCCCATTATGGAAGCTATGACGTCGGGGGGTGGGAGCTGCAGTGCAGCCGCATTGCGTCCGCCGGGCCTGAATACATCCACATCGGCTTTGTGTGCTTCTGGAGAGGAGCAATACGGCGCCTCACGAAGTCTTCAGCAACCATCTGCCCCGTGAGGCCAGCGTCGCGGACGAGCTTCATGCGTGCGACCAAGTCAGCAATCTTCGGGCTCTGAAGGTTGCACTCGACCAGTTCGAGTTCTTCAGCGGCGGCGCCTCAGGGACGTCGAAGAAGGAATTCTGCGTCTTGGCGTCCACGAGGAACCACCGCTGGCGGAAATCGTCCACCTTCTTCGTCACCCGTGTGACGGGTTTGTCGCCGTCCCAGGACATGGGGATGTAGATGCCTCCCATCCCATCCGCGATGCGGAAGGACACACAACCAGACCGCTCGCCAGGCGCCGTGGAGCGGAGCGCGTAGAAGCTCCGGAAGAAGGCCACGGAAGGCATCACCCCCAAATACGCCTCGCAAAGATATGCGAAGATGGCGAGGATCAAGATGGAGTTGGGGTGCAGATGCAGAAGTTGGATCTGATAGAAGGCCAGAACCTCCTCCAGGAAAGGGGAAAATGGCGGCACCAAACCAGCGAAAATGGTTGGAAGAAAATGGGATACAGCCCCGCCGCGAGCTTGCCAAAGCGCGCCGCCTTGAGAACAGTGGCGCCGTGCTCGTTGTTCTTGCCTGCGGCCATCAGCCGGATCTTGTCCAGCGCCTCCGCCGTGTGGATGCGAGTCCCCACCAGCGCCGGCGCGAACTCGTCCTCCTGCTGCGCCTCGGCCGGTACGTTCGCCATTGCCGCCTTGTCCTTCTTGGGACCCATGGTCGAAGAAAGAAGGGGGCGGAGAAGCTCGGTGAAGGAGGAGGAGCGCCGGAGACACAGGAGCGCAGCAGTCAAGAGCGAGGAGGCGGGCGCGCAAATGATGCAGTAACTGCTGCCTGAACCGGCGCTGCAGGCTTTATTCCCCTCAGAGCAGTTACCGAGACGTGGTGGGTCCCCCCACTACGCCCATCATCTCCGAGGAGAAGTGTCGTCGCGGCGTAACTGCCCTACACGTGTCTCAGGCCGGCCGGACACTTTGGGCCCATGACGATTCGCCTGCGTCCATTGGACTACATCGTGCCCATCATGGGCCCGGGGGCTACTGTCGGCCCAGTGAAATCCAGGGTGTGCTGGGCCTGTCCTTACGGCCCTCGACACTTGATGGCCAATTTTCGCTAAGGACCAAGCCTACGGCTTGGAGAGCCTCGCGAGGCATTGCCTCGCGAGGGCTTTGAGGCAGCAGAGGCCTGCGGAGGCCCTCCCACTGCTGCCCCCTCTTCAAGGAAATCTCCCCTGGAGAGAGGTCAACGCCGAATTCTCTACAGGGCATCCAAGCCCTCGTGGAGATCGCTTCGCTGCAAAGCAACCTCTGCAGAGCGCACATGGGCTCTGCAGCGGCCGCAGAGTGACGCGCGCCCCTGCGCGCGGTGACGATGACGCCGCAGTTGCCATTTTGGTGATTAAAGGGGTCAACAAAGCTGTGCCATCCGCACCGGACTACAAGGTTTCCTCTTTGGTGATAAGGGGACCGGCCGGCGCTACACTCCACGGCCAACGTCACCGTGGGCACCCCCACGTTCCTCTGCGGCCCCAGCTGGCCGTCCTGCATGGACGGTGGTTACTCTGCTACAGGCGTCAGCTTTACGCCCATGGACCGCGTCCATAGACAACCGGGCTGCGGTGCACCACGCTCTACCTTCTGCCGCCACGTGACAGCCCTACCATAGTGCAAGCGCAGGGAGGGAGCACGGGGCACCTATAAAAGGAGGACGGGCAGCACCGTAGCAAGGGATCGCATACTCATTCCAGCATAGCCACTTACACGCAAGGAAGAAGAAGACCACTGCTTCCCTTCCTCGTGTACACCATTGCCAAAAGAGAGCCCTTGGCAAGCTCATTGTACTGTAACCTCTACAAGCAGTGCAATACAGACAAGCAGGAGTAGCGGTGTTACCTCCACACGAGGGCCGTGAACCTGGGTACGGGCTGGTGTTCATCTCTGTCGTGATGTCCCTCCACTTGCTCGACGAGCACCGTCGCCGTGCAGGTTGAGGGTTGTTTGACCAACGTGTTCAGCCCCTTCGAACTCTCTTCGTGAGCTTGACTATCCCTGTTTCGTGGGAGTCATTCTCCGACATTGTTCTATTTTTTAACTTGCCTATCCCCTTTTTTATTCTTTGGCCATGTTTTTCTTGCAAAAACATATCCAGTATAATTTTCAATTCCCTTTTTGGGACAGTGATTTTTTAGAGTACATAAAAATGGGTGGGAATTAGAAAAGTCTACTTCCTACTAGTACAATAAAACACAATTAGACAAAAAATATAAAATCTAACTTTTTTACTATTCCCTTTGTTAACTAGAAAACACAAATATTCGTTTTTTGCTTGCAAAGAAATACTCAGTATACTTTTCAATTCCCTTTTTGAGACAGGGTTTTTTAGGGTAAATAAATATGGGTGGGGAATAGGAAAAATCCACTTCCTCTACTAGTAAAAAAATAGATAAAAAAGAACTACCACTTTGTACTAGTATAAAAATAACAGAAAACATAAGTCAGACTACTGCGCATGTTGATCACAATAGATTCGAGATGAACAACAATCTATACCTGTTATATATCAAAACTTACCTAACATGCATTAATTATATTTCCATCTCAACATGTAAGGTATCTAACTCATCAATTCTCGTAGCCAACCAAATATTCATGTCATTCCACTAATATTTTTTAAATACAATTTTCTTGCGTACAACATATCCATGGCATCTACTTTTTATCCATCCAATTATCAACGTCACCAATTTTTAATCATCAAATACAAACAAATCACGTCAATTAAATTTATCCTTTCGACAATTGATTAATTGAATCTTCCATCCTTATTTAAACAACTTTGAATCATCCTTCTTTGATCAATAAAAATGTTGCATATGGGTCTACATGTTCCAAAGTGGTAGATATTTATTTAGATCGCTATGAGTGTTGCATGTGGGTCAAAATGTCCCACATGTGTAAGATAAAAATAGCTAGGGTGTTGCATGTGGGTCCACATGCAACACTGATGACCATCAATTTATATATCTATCATATTTAGGGCATGTGGACTCACATCTGACACTTTTAACTATGTTTGTATGTTGTGGGATCCACATGATACTTTTAGGTTAAACTGTTTAGGGCTGATGCATGTTGATCTAAACAAGTACGTCATATAAGTATGTAACTACCACCTTTGGGACATGTGGAACTACATGCAACACCCCTAGCCATCTTGAACTAACGCATATGGGAAAAAGAATTGGTCATTTCAAGCAGGTCAAAAAAATCACTTGCTTACAAATGAACCTGTTCATTCAGAGCAAACAATAAATAATATGTTGGACTTGTCAAAAAATTAAACCCTACACGTGACATAATGCACTTTTTTCGAAACATTTGTTAAGCAAAATATAAATAATATGTTGGACTTGTAAAAAATATATTTTTTGCTCAACAAATGTTTCAAAAAAGTGCATTTTAGGTCAAGAATCTAAGAAAAAAATGACCAATTATTTTAGCGAATCTAAGGGCAGACATAGTTGTATAGAGGTGTTGCATGTGGGTCCACATGCATGAAAGGTAGCTACCAACTTTCGTGCATGTGGACCCATATACAACACTTCTAACCATCCATGTGTACATATATCACTTTTAGGACACGTTGACCCACATGCAACACTCCTAACCAGCTAGTTGTGCATCTACCCCATTTTATACATATGGATTCATGCAACACTCCTAGTCATCTAGCTGTGCATCTACCCTATTTTATACATGTGGACCCACATGCAACTATCCTATCTAGCTAGGTTTACCCCTACCACCCTTGGTTGCATGTGGACCCTTAACAGCTGTGTCTAACCCTGCCACCATTTTGGACATGTGGATCCACATGTAGGAGCACTTCTAGCCATCCAACTACACATTTAACATCATTTTGGCATGTGGACCCATATGCAACACTCTTAGCTAGCTAGGCCAGTTGACCTGGATGGATAGGGGTGAATAAACCTGACTAGCAAGTAGGCGTGTATGTGGGTCCACATGCCCCAGAGGTGGTACATGTGTACCTAGATGGAAACGACTGTTTATGTGGATCCACAAGTGTCAAAGGGTTTAGGGGCAGAACTAGTTGTATAGGGGTGTTGCATCTGGGTCCACATATATGAAAGGTGGTAGGTCTACCATCTTTGGCATATGTGGACCCATATACAACACTCCTAACCATCCATCTATACATATATCACCATTGTGACATGTGGACCCACATGCAACACTCCTACCCAGCTAGTTGTGCATCTACCCCATTTTGGACATGTGGACCCACGTGCAACACTCCTAGCCAACTAGTTGTTCACCTACCCCATTTTATACATGTGGACCCACATGCAACTATCCTAGCGAGCTAGGTTTATCCCTACCACCCTTGGTTGCTTGTGGAAACTTGACAACTATGTCTACCCCTGCCACCATTGGGACATGTGGACCCACATGTAGGAGCACTTCTGGCCATCCAGCTACACATTTCTCGTCACTGGGGCATGTGGACCCATATGCAACACTCTGAGCCATCTAGGTCCACTCCTACCACCTTTAGGGCATGTGAACCCACATGCAACACTCTTAGCCAGCTACGTCAATAAACCTGGATGGATAGGGGTGAATAAACTTAACTAGCAAGTAGGTGTGCATGTCGGACCACATGTCCCAGAAGTGGTAGATGTGTACCTAGATGGAAACGAGTGTTTATGTGGTCCACATGTATCAAAGGGTCTAGGGGCAGACCTAATTGTATAGGGGTGTTGCATGTGGGTCCACATATATGAAAGGTGGTAGGTCTACCACCTTTGGCATATGTCGACCCATATACAACACTCCTAACCATCCATCTGTACATATATCACCTTTGTGACATGTGGACCCACATGCAACACTCCTAGTCAGCTAGTTGTGCATCTACCCCATTTTGGACATTTGGACCCACATGCAAGACTCCTAGCCAGCTAATTGTTCATCTACCCCATTTTATACATGTGGACACACATGCAACTATCCTAGCAAGCTAGGTTTACCCTTACCACCCTTGGTTGCATGTGGAACCTTGACAACTATGTCTACTCCTTCCACCATTGGGACATGTGGACCCACATGTAGGAGCAATTCTGGCCATCTAGCTACACATTTATCATCACTGGTGCATGTGGACCCATATGCAGCACTCTGAGCCATCTAGGTCCACTCTACCACCTTTGGGGCATGTGGACCGACATGCAACACTCTTAGCCAGCTAGGTCAATAGACCTGGATGGTTGGGGTGAAGGGGGTCGTAGGCAGAAAACAAAAAAAATTCCTATCAATGATAACCTTAATACTAGCCAGAATCTATTACTATGCAGATATACTGTAATGAAGGTGATCGATATACATACCCTTGTAGACCGAAAAGCCGGGATTACGCCCCCGCACAGGCGTTGTTGATGAAGCCCGCTAGGTCTACCCTTACCACCTTTGGCACATGTGTGGACCCACATGAAATTCTCCCTCCAAGATATGTAGGTGTGCCCCTACAACCTTTGGGATATATGTCGTGCCAATGCAACACTCCTAGCCATATAGGTATACATCTATCACCTTTTGGGCATGTGGACCCACATAAAAACACTCCTATCATGCCATCTTGGTCTACCATTAGCACCCTTGGACACGTGGACCCACACACGTCTACCCCTACCACCTTTCAGATATGTGGACCCACATGCAACACTCCTATCTGACCTGCTAGGTCTACCCTTACCACCTTCGGGACATGTGTGGACCCAAATGCAATTCTCCTTGTGAGATAGGTCTGCCCCTACAACTTTTTGGGATATATGTTGTCCCACCACAACACTCTAGCAATCTAGGTATACATCTATCACCTTTTCGACATGTTGACCCACATGAAAACACTCCTATCACGCCAGCTTGATCTACCGTTAGCACCCTTGTGACATGTGGACAAGTTGGCTTACAACTATCACGTGGTTCCCAAAACATGCAACATAGTTAGAAGTGTTGCATGTGAATCCACATGTCACAGAGCTGGTATATATACAACTAGATAGGTATGAATGTAGCATGTGGGTCCACATGTCCTAAATCTGCTAGGTCAAAATGTATAGGGTGTTGCATATGAGTCCACATGTCCCAAAGATGACAAATATACATTTAGATGGATATGAGTGCTGCATGTGGGTCCAGATATCCCAAATGTGCTATGGATATGAGTTGTGGCAAGATTCGTTGGGAAAAAAATTAATAATAGGTTGAACTTGTCACAAATAAATGTACATGTGCCTAATTTAGTCATACTATACTAGGAAAAAATAATAGGCCATTTCAAGCAAGTCAAGAAAAATCACTTGCTATAATTATCCAAGTTGAAAATGGGTTCATCTATATTCATTTCCATGTTGGTAATTTTCTAGAATTAATTTTGAATGATTTGATGCTTAATTTCAGAGTTAAAGAACGGTGGAAATCTTCTTTGTATAGTCAGGACATGTACTACTTATGTTGTGTACACTCAGCTCCACGGAAAATTCAGATATTATTTAATAAGATGCATAATACATTGTTACCAAAACTTCATGCGTCATGGCCGTGCTCCCGCCCGAGCTCCGACGATTAGACAAGAATGTGTAGACAAGAAGCTGCGTGCATGGCACATGCATCGTCACATTAAGTTTAATCTGGCGAGCTCCACGACGCGCTCGGAAGGGACAGTCGAGCGGAGACAGGCCAGGTCGACGACGGGGATGCCGCGGACGGCGGCAGGCGCCAGGCAGTCGGATGGTGGGAGGACGTAGAGGGCGACGAGGGCCTTAATGCTGTGCTCGATAGGTGCCGCACGCCCTTCAGCTCCTCCTTTGATGTCTCTGGTGATGCCAGCGCCGCCGGTGCCTACTTGCAGATGGTCGGCTGCTGCTGCTGCTGCTGTGGGTGGGTACTAGTCGTGTCACGCGTCGCTCGTTCTTAGTCATCACCGATCTTTGTCGCCATCGCGTGTCGTCTGAATTTTTTATGTCAAAAATTCAAATAACCTCGTTCGTTATGTTTATATAAACTCAGATTCTATTTTTGTCACAAATACGGATTTATCCCAGTGGCTCTGCTCCCGTTTTCTAACCTGGGAGAGCCAGGTTCGAGCCTTGGCTGCTACGTATTTTCTTTTATTTTCCTGTGATCAGGCTAAGACCTTATAGGACAATATAGATTTTGATTCTATACTAACACAATCCAAGATGTAGCCCATTGGTTATGCTTCATTTGCCTCGTGTGCGAGAGTCAGGTTCGAATCTTGGCAACAGCATATTTTCCTCTATTTTTGTGACTTCCATGTTTGGCTCCGATCCAGCTCAGCCTCAGCTCGGCTCGAGCCGACTGAGTTGGCTTGGCCCGTCTGAGATTAAATCTCAGCCGTCTTTGTGTTTCTACTCAAGATACCCCTTCATCCTTGGGGGTGTATGAAAGCACAAGCCATAAATCAATTGCTTGAGAAAAATAATCATCAAAGTAAAAATGAAAAATACTAAAAAGTTGTGACAAATTACAATGGATGTTTGTCACCAAAACACAAATGCATATAGATGCTTAGTGCTCCGGTTCTGAAATTTCATGATGAAAAGTTGTGACAAATTACAATCGATAGCTGGCTGGCTCCCTGGTTCTTAGGATGAAAAGGAGTTAAGAGATGAAATACAGCTACTAGCATATATAATCAGCAGCTCATTGCATTTGCATCATTAACACGAGAAGCTAGACGTAGAGGGTTACAAAAGCTTAGTGCTCCGGTTCTGAAATTTCATGAGAAATCAAATCCTAGAGTGAAATATTTTGGATGCATGGTCAAACTCTGTCACGTGATTCATGAGGCTGGCCAAAAACGGCTGAACAAGCATGGTATCAGTAGAAACTACTTGTGATGCTAGTGCCAACTAATGTCTCAAGTTACTGTCTAGGAATATGAACTCCAACTACTAAGAAGTAAGCTGCACTATTAACAAAGACCATGTACACACCATTAGCTTGCTGTGCAGCAGTTTCTTCATGGCACTCCTTTAGTTGGTAAAACACTCTTCCTCCTCAACATCTTTATTCATTGTTTTAGGGTCTGAAGGATTGAAAGATCATCAAGTTAGTAACAAAGTTCATTTTTTTAAATGCCTACTCTATTCAAAAAACTTACCGGCAGCCTTTGACCAATCTTGAAGGCATACCAACGCCTCGACCATTTTACTCTTCAGCCTGCTCCTATGATCAGTAAGGATTCTTCCACCGGCGCTAAAAGAAGACTCCGAGATCTCGGCCGCCAGAGGGCGCAGCGCACATCCGCATAGCAGAAGCGAATCAGAACAGAGAATACAACCGACTGAGATTGTCAAGAAATTGATCAAGAGCGGGAGAACAAGACCGTACCTGTGGCTCCTTCTTGTCCTCCTTCCCCGAATTCTTCTCCTCTTCTTCCGGTAGCTTCTCCGCTGCGTGTTCTGTCGCCGTCTCCACCACGCTCGACATCTCTCCGGAGTTGGGCGACGGGGAGGGAGTCGAGCCCTAGGTGGCGCTGGGTTCCGGGGAGGGAGCCGAGCTCTAAGTGGTGATGGGGGCCGAGGATCTCGCTGCCATGCGGCGTATCGATGGGGATTGCGGGGGTCAGCCGGCGGTCTGGCCGAGCGGCCAGGAGATGGCGGCGGTGGCGATCTTTGGTGCTGCCAGAAGACGGACACGGAAGGTAGCGGACGAGCGAACCTTTTCCCTCAGGGCCGTCAAGTTTCTGCGGTCCATCCGCTAAGCTGTTTGGGGTTTTGGAGCAGCACGGCCCAAGCGGACGAGCGGACATCCGCCGCCGCCTGCATCCTGAGGCTGCCTGCTCTACCTGGGAGCCGGAAGGTTTTGCATCTCCAAAGTATTTGACATTGTGGGCAGTCCGGGTGACAAGGCTGCTGTGATTAGTGATTACCGGTGTGGAGGTGGTGCAAGATGGATGATGGATCATCCCAACTCCAGATGATTCGGCACATGTCCTGTATCAGTTATGCAGACATGAGACATCCAGTGTTTCCTTAGACCAATAGGGCTTTACTGAATATTATGAGTAGAGTACAATATCCATCGTGAGGTGTGGGAGCAAATGCTGGCGTCCAGTTAGCTTGAATTAACATGTCCTTTTACCAGCTGGTTACAAGTATTCTCTCTTCAGGAACGTAAGGCTTGATGCCAACTTGTCAAAGCCAATTAGCCAACACCTGATTTTGCTGGCCACAAAACATTCACTAAGGCCCTATTAATCGGCATGCATGGACTGAAATAGTTACTACAGTACATTTTAATAATCATATTTATCAACTATAATCAAAAGCTCAAAGCCCTATTTTTCTTCTCCCGTTTTATTGGAGAGAGAGAGAGAGAGAGAGAGAGAGAGAGAGAGGGAAAATAATAAATTTCACTAGGTGCCTAATAAACCGGAATGGAGTACCACAAAATCATTCCGAGATAAATGCTCCAGCCGTCCAGCGGTCGTAGGCCTGGCTCACAATCACCTATATATTGAGTGTCTTCTCTTCAATCTTCAAGAATCATTTTGATCGGCACCTACATTCATGTCAGTTCTACAACATAGAAAAGAAACGCAAGAACAACATGAAGAGATTAGCTTGAGAATAGGAGACATCGGCAGAACAAGTTGCAAGGTCATCATAGTGTAATGCACACGACCTGCTGCTGCGCCGCAATGATGTTTTCCAGTTGCTGCACATAGCATTCCATCTTATGCAGTCTAGAGAGTTGTGAGAGGTTTCAAGATATAACATACTTGTAGTATCTTCTGGTGATAAGTCTAAGAACATAATCTCCCATGTGTTTCTTCAGTTCTTCTAATTGCACGTTTCTTCTAAGAGCTCAACTACAAAATTTGCACCATGGCTTTATTGGGACCAAATGCTTAATCACATAGTTGCAGTCATGTCTTGGTGAGGCAACTAAGCCAGATTATTTGGGCCTAATTAACTAAGGTCGTTCTTATGTGGTGCTCACAGAGGTCCTGATCGGTATAAAGCCCAAACAATTTTAAAGAACTAGAAGATACCCCACACGTTGCAGTGGGATCACTTTAGATACCATATCATGTAAATAAAAAAGGGTATAAAATGTATGACATATCATGTTCTCTAATTTAATATGCAAAAAATCAATTGGTGATAGTCGATATACTAAATTTCATAGACATGAAATGCGTGTGTATTATAAATTATCAATGTGAACTATTCGATGGTTGGATGAATGAATGATGTGTATTTTACATGTGTATATTAATAAATATCAGTGGGAATGACATGGATAATTGTTTGGTTAATAGCATGGATGATGTGGATAGTTTGCATGTTGAGATAGAAAAATAATTAATACATGTTAGTGGGGTTTTGCTTTATAAGAGGTATAATAGATAGCTCGTTTCTAGTTTTTTTTTCTCCCACGAAGGTCAATGCGAGGAGAGCCCAGTTATAACTCACATTTTACACCTAGGTGCTCAAACAAAGCTGGGTGCAGCAAGAATTTGCAACTGGTTAACCTACAGTTTGCTAATTATGACATTTTGGTAGATATATGTGTTTTTTAACTTCACTAGTTATGATATGTTTTATCTGTAAGGAGGATAAAGATCACATGTACCCCGTTTAGTACCAATTATTATCCCCCGTTTAGTACCAATTATGAACAAGCCTAATCGGCCTAAAGGTCAGATGTACCCGGTATCAATTTGATATAAATATATAACCCGCTATTGAAATGGTGAAATTGGTTAATTATTGTGGTGCTTCTTATTGTTTTCTCTGCCTCGCGAGGGTTTTGAAAACAAAATCTAGATGTCTGGCGACTAGTTTGCGTACATGTTTTTTTTTTGTAAGAAGGATATGAGATTAATACCGCCTGAATTATGAACAATCCTAATATGCTCATAACTCAGATGTACCAGGTATTATATTAATATTAATATATCACTGGATAATGATATTGGCTCTCGAGCTCTCTGGAGCCCTTTAAAAAAGCTGGAAATCATTTTTTTAATCTAAAATCTGAAAATATTCATAGGAGTACGTCTACACATCTAATATGTATGACACAAGTTTCGCTGATATATGTTCTTATCCGTGTCTCCACAAAAAATCCAAATGAGGTTTTGCTTCCGTTAGAAGTCATTTTTACATGAATGTGGAACAGCAAAATTTTATTTTTATATAGCCTAAATTTATCAATATTTAGCCATGAAACTTTGCAATCTACCGATCAAATAAATGTGTATCCACGTACCCAAAATCATAGTTTTTTAAACATCTAAATATCATTATTATTATTTCCAAAATACCTTGCTCTATAGATCGAGTCCGGGCTCCAAAACGGGAAATTTTATTTTTTGCCCCACTTTACTTTGACACTAACCGATTTGCCCTCTTTTACTTTGGATTCTTTTTTTTTTTTGCCCCACTTATTTTTGCCCCATTATTGATACCACAAAATCATTCAAGATAAATGTTCGAGCGGTCATAGGACTGGCTCACAATGTATATACAATCGTCTATATATTGAGCGTGCTTTCTCCAATCTTGAACGACCATTTCGATCGGCCCTACATTCATGTCCAATCCTGCAATAGTTGTGAGAGAGAAAAAGCAAGAACAACAGAGAGATTAGCTTGAGAATGGGATACATCGGCAAAACAAGTCTTTGGTCCAAGAAACCCTGGAGTAATGCACGGTTTACTGCTCCGACGCGATGATGTTTTCGAGTGGCTGATAGTATAGAGAGATGTGAGAGGTCCAAGAAATAATGTAGGATAAAGTATATATTTCATCCTCAAATCTCACACATTGGATACTTTTCACCCTGAACCCGAATTTGATATAGTTTTCACCCTGAGATGTACAAAACCGGACAAATCACCCCCTGCTAGCGGTTTTGGATGAATTTGGGTGGTTTTAGGCAAAATAGAGCTGTTTTGTTATGTTGACTATATGCGCTGACGTGGCGCCGTCCGTTGATGTGGCGCTGATGTGGCCGCTGCTGGACGACCAGTACCGCCGGCGACGGCCGACGGCCTCCGCTGCTCGTGCTCGATGGACTCCCCGTCGAGCCGCGCCTCCCTCTGCTCCCGCGTCGTTCTGAGTATTCAACCTGGCGCTGACGTGCCATGGTCCTCGTCTCCGTCGCGCTCTTTTTCCCGACCGCCTCGCGCTCCGTCTTTGACCCTCGGCGTCGTACGATCGGCCCTCGCCGTCGCGAAGAACGAAAGTGCAGTCTCAATCGTCGCGCCTGTCCTGCGCGCCGCCCTGGCGATGCACGGATCAGTCGTCGTGGTGTCCGGCAGCCAGTTGGGGCAGCATATTCAGAAACTACGCCGTACTGAGGGACAGCCAGAGCGTCTTCTTCCTCTAGATCCTTTGCTTCCTCTGAAGTCCCTGTAGAAGAACAGATCAACCTACAAAAGAGAAACAACATCAAGGAGCAATTAGATCAACAAAGTATTGTATTAATTTCCATAATCAAACAATAAGAAGATACTGATTCGCATGTGAAAGCTAACCATGATTTCCCACTTGCGTCCTGGAAGAATTTTGCTAGTGTGGGGACGGATCCGCATGTGAAAGCTAACAATAAGAAGATACTGATTCGCATGTGAACAGATCTTTTGCTTCCTAGGGGCACGTCCAGGAAGGACGCGAGCTGCCTGGCCGAGAGCAAGCGGCGACGGAGAGCTGTAAATTGAGCGCGTACGGCGAGGCGCGGCCGCCGGTGCGCGCGGAGGCGGTGGAGAAGACGCACAGTGGGCGGATCCCGCGCATCAGCGACGGTGCGGATGGACGGCCGTGGCGGCGGCCGGCGGCAGGCCGCCGGCCATGGCCAGCAGGTCGTCAGAAGGCCAGCAGGGCGTTGAACACGGCGCCGGCGACGGCCAGCATATAAGCCACGTCGGCGCCACGTCAGCGGACAGTGCCACGTCAGCGCACAGAGTCAACATAACAAAACAACTCTATTTTGCCTAAAACCACCCAAATTCGCCAAAACCCGCTAGAGGGGGTGATTTGTCCGGTTTGGTAAACCTCATGGTGAAAAGTATACCAAATTCAATCCAATGTGTGAGATTTGAGAGGGAAATATATACTTTATCCAATAATGTACATCCAGTCTCCAAGGATGAAGCTAAGAACATAATCCCCATGTGTTTCTTCTAGTTGTAGTTTTCATCGAGAGCTCAACTACGAAATTAGCACCATGGCTTTATTTCGTGGGACTAGTTGCAGTCAAGTTGCTAAGTTGGTTCTTATTTGAATCCAATGACTGAGGTTGTTCTTTTACGTGGTCCTCACAGAACAGAAGCCTGGTCGGTATAAAGGCTAAGCAGAATTTTGAAGAATAGCCCGTTTCTAGATTTTTTTTTTTCTCACAAGGGCCAATGCGAGGAGAGCCCCTTCCTTCCTTCAAAGAATAGGTGGTGAATTGATTCATCATTGTCACAAAAATACATGCTCTACTCTCATTCTATTTTCTCTTCGCAAGGTTATTATTGGTGAGAATAACCTTGGGATATAAAAAGCACATAAAAATCTTAGTTTTAGGTTTTTGCTCTGTTGCAGTCGACTGTTTATCATTCCGGCGTCAGTCGTTTTCCTGGCCGTCTGATGCACGCTAAGATTCGCGCTCGCTCCTCCACGCTGTCGCGTGCGTGTCTCTTTCAGCTAACGGGTCCGGTGTTGTTAACGGGTCGATACGTGTGGGCTTGTGGGTTCCGGCCCGTATCCTTTTTATTTCTTTTATACTTTTTTTGTGCGGTGGCCTGTGGGACGGTGACCTGAGCGGCGGAACAGAGGAGCGAATCCTCTTCGACGGCGTCCGCTGCCTCGCCATGGCGGAGATCCGCGGAAGGTGGAGGCATCGCCGGCGGCAGGACAGGTACTCCCTCGGGCAAGCTCAGCTTCGTCCTCAGTTTGTGTCGTCATTTTTGTTGTGTTCCATGCATTTGGTCGCGGGAGGCGGATGCATTTGCGGGATGGTAGCCTGGTAGGGGGTTGGGGAAGATTGGAGCGGTCGTCGTCAGCGGGAGCGTTGTTGTTCTGACCTCGGCAGATCTCCCTCGTCAGTTTCTGCATTCGTGGTGTTGGGGGTTCGATTTTCT
This sequence comes from Poa pratensis, assembly GCA_947311845.1. Taxonomy (NCBI): domain Eukaryota; kingdom Viridiplantae; phylum Streptophyta; class Magnoliopsida; order Poales; family Poaceae; genus Poa; species Poa pratensis. Next base: position 20,269,204 of record CAMZMU010000092.1, on the reverse strand, counting down.
TAAGTCGTCGGGAGGCGGATGTATGCGGCGGGAGGCGGATGTATCGCCGAGAATGCAGCGGCCGTCAGCGGCGGTTTTTGTTTCTGTCCTTGCTCATCTCTCCCTCGCGGAGGCGAGGGAGTAGCTTTGTCCGCACCGCAGCAGAGGTTGCAGTGAGGATCTGCTATCTATTGTCTGAATCCCCAAATTTTTACTAGTACTAGGCTCAGTTTTTTTGCTGTTTGATGTGTGTTGGCTAGGGTTTGTTTGTTGATCTCGCAGGGCAGATGTTCACGGCTTGTTTTTTCGAGGATTTATATGTGGTCTGTTTTCTATCAGTGGTGTATCAGTTGGCTAGTGAAATGTAAACTAAGGAGGAGCTACTGTCATGATTATATGAAATGTAAACTGAAGTTTTCAGGATTGGATGGCCTGGTGATGGAACCCAGGTTGCTGGTGGAAGTGGTGGTGAAGCTGACGACAACGGGGTGTCAGGTGAAGCAGGGGGCTTGCAGGGGCGTGGAGATGGTCAGTGATCTACCAGCCTGTTTGGCAAAAAGCAAAGGAAAAAGCTGTTGCGGTTATGGTTGCTATCGGAAGTCCTGCGTGGAAAGCAAGGAGTTTGGTTTACTAGAAAGATGTTAGAAAGGCGGGATGCTGTTTCGGTTCCGGCTTAGACTGCTTGCACTTATTGTTTTTGCCTGTGAGATGTTTACTTGTTTAGTGCTGCTGTGTTAATTTCTAGTTTCTAGTTTGTTTCTTCGTTTTTGTTAGCTGTCGTTTCTGTTGTGCTCTCCTTCCGTTTGCTGCAGTACCCCCTTTGTGGGTAAAAACTTGTAAATGTCGCCGTTCCGTTATTCTAAGTAATGGAACCCGGTCCCGTGTGGGAGCCGTTATTGTTTTTTTATATCAATAAGCCCTGAACTAATTTGTATTTTCATGTGTGCTGTTGGCTAGCTAGTTCCCAAAACAAAAATGTCAAATAGGTTTTTGAGAGCTTAAAATATTGCACTCATAGGAGCAGTAGATCTTGAAATCAGAAGATTACAACTAAGAAATGTCGGCACCAATCGAACGGTCTTGGGGCGACCTATGTCGATCAACACCACACAACGTCTACTCCTGATTTGCTTAATGAATTAACACAGCTCCAATCAATGCAGAAGATGACACCACTCCATAGCTAGCTTGTGTAGCTGTTGTTTGTTCATCTTTTGTCTTGAGGCTTTTTTCATTGTAAATTGTATATGCATTTAATACTCTGCATTTTTGTTTGTGCGTAGATGCCAACGCATACCCACTGATTACGGAGGTGATAATTTTGATATGGGCCTTGTTGGTATCATTCATCTGTCGCAAAGATATTACACTCTTTTATATTAATTTGCTATGCATGTTCCTCCTTTTCTGGTTTGAAGCAAGGTCAGAAGCATACTTCATCCAGCTCCATATTCTTAAACAAGTTTTTCGCTCATGGATCATCGTCCCAAGTCACGCGCGGTCCACAGCTACTTCCGATCAGTAGTAAGTTCGCATTCTCCTGCATAATAGTAATTAAATCATTTTTCTCAATCAATTTTATTGGTTGGAAAAATTGAACAGGATTGCATATATAACCAGAAGTAACACCTGTATGTAGATATCGGTATTTTGTTGGACTTGGCCAACTTTTTTTCTAAGTAACCTGAAGAAAATTCAGTCTCAGCTGCACGTCAATCTGCATTTTTAATTTACTAGTTAGTAAATCATTCTTAGTCTATTTTTCCACGCATCCAGTGGAAACTAAATACCTGTATCGAAGATAAAGCACTTGGTGATGAGTATGATGTGTCATATTTTTCCGTTGCAGCAATCCTGTGTATGAAAAACGACTCTCCTGCATTTTTTGCGCAAAATGATTCTATGCTGTTAGTTGATCTATAATTTTTATCGGTACCTACAAATAGTATCATTTGAGTTAGTAAATTACCTGGAAGAACATGTCATTGCATCTTAATGTGTCTAGGTTTTTGCTGGCATTCTTGTATGTATCAACAGCATCCTACGAATTTATAAATCAGAAAACTTTATTTTTTGAAATATCCATATACTTTTTTATAAAGATTAGCTTGATTATTTTTCAGTGCATTTTGTGTCTTTCTCTCTCTGTCTCTCTATCCTCTCTCTCTATTTTCTATTGTTTTCTCTGTTCCTTGGCTCTCTCTCTTGTCTCAGTTTAGTTTCAGTGATTCAGTGTCTCAGTCTAGTTTTCAGTGATTCAGTGTATCACTCTCTCTCTAATTTTTTTTTGTCAAAGAACAGCAGGATAATAGTATCTATCTCTCTCTCATTTTTCTCTCTATCTTTCTCTCTCTCTCTCTATGAATGTTTTGTGGGATTTAGCTTAGTATTCTCTCTATATATATATCTCAATCTCTCTTTTTCTGTATGTTTATCTCTCTCTCTGAATCTCTCTTTATCTCCTTCTCGGTCTCTCTTTATCTCATTTTTTCTATTCTGAGTCTGTCTTTTTCTCAGTGTCTCAGTATTTCATTATATTTTCCAGAGCTCAGTTTTTAATTGTCTCATTTATTCAGTGCCTCAGTGATTCAGTCTTGATTTAGTGTCTCAGTCTTGTTTCAGTGATTCGTTGTCTCAGTCTTGATTTATTGCTCAGTTTTTAATTGTCTCATTCATTCAGTGGCTCAGTGATTCAATCTTGATTTAGTGTCTCAGTCTTGTTTCAGTGATTCAGTGTCTCAGTCATGATTTATTGTCTCTAATGAAGAAGTAATGAAGAACTAGTTTCAGTGATTCAGTGTCTCAGTCTTGTTTTCAGTGATTCGGTGTTTGTTATAGTGTTTCAGTCATGTTTTTAGTGTCTCGATTTTGTTTATCTGTTTCAGTGATTCAGTATTGATTTAGTATTTGCTCTCATTTCTATGTGTATCTTGGGGAAAGGTTTCTTGAGTAAATGGATCTGTTCTCTCTCTTTTTCTTCTATAATATTTTTGTTATATATCTCATTTCTTCTCACTTTTTGATATCCATATTTCATTTGTGCAGACTATCCCATGCTTCATACTACACTTGCAAAGATGAGAGGATTTGTATCTCCTGTTCAAAAAAAAAGAGGATTTGTATCAGGGCTGGTTGGCCACAGTTTGCCGCTCAGCACTAGTTAGGCGATGGCTCTGTTGTGTTGATTCTCTTCCACAAAGACAATGACAACCGTCTTTGTGTCTCTTTCGATCGTCTCTAGAGCTCAACTTTGGAGTTTATGACAGTACCGATGCAAGAGAACCATATATATGTCGTGGTTGCCTCTTTTTAGTCTAGTTCCCGTGGGTTGCTACCCCTTTTTTATCTACTGTAATGCTTGAATCATCTTAGTGTCTCCTATAATCGTCTATAGACCTCTGGTTTTGAGTTATGATAGTCATATTGCAAGAAACCATCTATATGTTGTGGTTGGGCTCTTTTAGTCTAGTTTTTGTGGGTCTATCTACCTTAATGCTTTAACCATCTATATGTTGTCAGTCTTGTTGGTCTGTCAGTTTCATCCAAATGCCTGAAATTTTTATATGTTTTTTGGCAGTGTTGCTCTATGTAAGAATCTTTTTAAATCAGTTAGTTTGCATTGCAAGTAACTACTAAATCTGTTTGTATGTTGCACTGCAATCTACATATTTCATTTTTATATGTTGCAAACCAATGTCGTAACGTAGTAGGAAATTAGAACTATGGTTATGTCTGTGTTGGTTCCTATATTATGCGAACTCAGCTATTTTGAATTTTGAAGTTATGTAATCAAACTCTATCTATCTATGTGTTTACTTTGATATCTGTTTTCATGTTTATGAGTTCCATCTCTATTTTTCAAGCTCTATTTTGCAACAGCCAATTAAATCAGATAGGCTTTTTCTTGTGGATTGTTTTTCAAGTGTGCACATCCAAATGATTTGTTTTTTTTGCATCTAAAATTCTGAAAAACCTTAACAGGGCTATATTCTGAATTTTGTAGATCATTTCTTTTCTGAATTTTTACCTGTGTGTGTGAGGAATACTGCGTGAGCAGTGGGGGATCCCTTTTATTGTCTGTAATTCTAGCTTGGCGGATCAAGCTTAGGTGTCTCTGAATGTTGGTGAAGGTTTTTGTAGCATCAGAGATAGGAACCTGGAAGTGCTCTTTTTCATGCAATGCTGACAGATTTTATTCAGAGAAGCAAACCTGGCACGATGAAGATTCAAGAGGGCCCAGGTCAGTTCCTTTGTTGTCTGGGGGTTTGATGATTCTGTCCATCTTCTCAGTTCGTGTGTAGTATCTGTCCTTATCAGAAATAGAACCTCTCCAGATCTCAAATTTTTCTGGTTTGTTCCTGTGGTTTTGGTTGTTGGTCGGGAAGATCGATCCCTTTCTCCCTTTTTTACAGGGCCGTGGCCTGTGTGGTCATCTTGTTGCTCTTTTTCTGGGGCTGATTGTGGGGCGCAGGCAGCAGGCTGATTGTTGGGTTCGAGCCCAGTTTAACCCAGCAAAACCTGTTAAGGGGAAAGCAGTCGCGGCCTATTTCAGTTTCGTGCTCTTTTTTCCGCGCTGTGCAGAGAGGCCACGATGGTTGACTTGTCGACGTACGGTTGGCCTAAAAATTCGACTAGCCCCGAAATGAGAATCAGTCGACTGACAAATAGACACTCCCTAGTTTTAAGTGGTATAGTTTCATCTTCCAAATATATTTTCGTAAGAATTTTGTGACACCATTCAGAATAACGTTTCTAGAACCACGAAGGTCAATGCGAGGAGAGCCCCTTCTTCCTTGCCTTGGTTTACCTCCCCCAGCGAACCGCCGCCTCGTCCAAATCCAAATACGCTACAGGTGATGATGGATCTTGCAGTCAGTCTCAACAAATTGAATGCCCACTCTGTCCAGTTGCTATATAGCTTGTTTCCCCTTGAATTAATCCGTATGTTGCTCTAATTTCTCAATCTGCATAAAGATGGCTTGGATGGTCCAAGTTGAGCTTCTAGAGACGATTTGGGAGATGGTCAGCGACGACTGCAGAGTCGGAAACTGCGTGCGGAACAGGTCGACTTCCTCCCCGTCGACGAAGGTTCCGGGCACTTGCGGAGAGGGCACGCGCGGTGCTGATAACCAGAGCACTTGCCGCCAGATTCCAAGCGTCCGGGTCCTGCCAAAGACACGACCTTGCCAGGCCAGTAGCCCAAGATCCAAACGCTCACAGGCGCCGGCCGGCGACGACCTCCGATGGCCGCACGGCCGCGCCGCGCCACCCACCATCGTGCTCGCCTCCGCCTCCGCCGCCACATTCTCCTAATCCCCGCCCTCCTCATCCTCTTCCTCTTCCTCCTCCCGCCCCTATCAGCCTTCCTCTTCCGCCGCGCCAACTCCCTCGGCCGCCGGTGCCTGCCGCTCGCCTCCGGCCACACCCCGCTCGCCGGACCCCGGCTCAGCTTCTCCATCGTCACACTCTCCGACGAGAGCTTGTCGGGCCGTGGCGTGCGGTGGCGGTCCTTTAGCGGCATGCTGAACGCCACCGCGCGAAACAGGCGCGCCTATGCGGCTGCGCACGGGTACGGCCTCGCCGTGCTGCCGCCCCAGGCCGTCGACCCCAGTCGCCCGCCCGCCTGGAGCAAGGTCCTCGCCCTCCGCGCGCACCTGCATCGCCACCACTGGCTATTCTGGAATGATGCTGTGAGTACTTCCACAGAGTCTTTTTTTAAGCAAATGGTTGTTTGTTCTTGGAACCGGATTGTGACGGTTAACGGTTTATTATCGATCCTTAATTTCAGGACACGCTTGTTACTAACCCGGACATCTCGTTGGTAAGAAAAACCGGAGGTCCCCTTTGATGCTTAAAATAGAGTTCTAATTTCTACTATTAGTCAACAACGAGAGTTCCTTGAATAATATAATTTTCTCCTGATTGCTTATACCTAAGGAGAGGATTCTGTTCTCGGTGATTGGGCATGCTGATTTTGATACGTCGCCTGATCTAATTCTGACGGAGGATATCAATGGGGTTAATGCCGGTATTGGAAAGCTCCACACTATTCATCTGCACTCTATGTTTATCTGAGTCACTTTGCAAGGCAACTTTTTATGATATATCACACTCATTAACACAAATTACTCTGGACCTACTACTGTATCTTCAGAACATGCCTAGAATAATTTTCTGTAACACATTTGTACGATGCGGCTGATGCATAGCTGTAAACTAGAGCAAACAGAGCAAGAGAATACACAACGAGATATACTTCATACTAAATTACTGATACCACAGGGAAGCGTGTACTTGGAAAGATACAACTATAATAAACATTCCATTTTTTCTTATCATTTCGTTACAATAGTTGGCAACCTTACTTATGTATTCTTATAGGCAGCAGATTCTGCACAAAAAATAGATATGAACAGCTCATCCATCAAATATTAACCATGCTCCTTCTCATGTAGGACTATTCTTCATAAGGAGGTCAAAATGGAGTGAGAGATTTTTGGATACATGGTGGAACCATACATCATTTGTACAATTTGGTTCTACAAGAAGTGGAGATAATAAAACACTTAAGCATATCATAGACAACCTATCACCTGAAGAAATGCAAGCACACGTTCGTATAGCAAAAATGCAGTGCCTCTTCAACTCATACCCTTGGATTGCTACGTGGAAATCAGTTCACCGCATGATCTTCCACCCGTCCACTACATGGAAAGGTTTCCTTATATTCTTACTATTCATTGCATATTCACGACAAGGATTTACAAAGTGAAATGGGCACTTGATTGATATTAAGACTGGACTTCCTAAGTGTTCTCTAGATATCACATTATCTACTACTAATCACGTACCAGTGCATACACATGGGCTATAACATAACTTGACAATGCGATTGCTTAGGTAAACTTGAAAAAATTGCTTGCAATCAAAATTTTCCGACGGCAACTAATAATATATATTTTGTCGAGATTTTACAAATAAAATAAATATCATTAGATCTTCCAGGAAGATTTTTCTCAATTTATAATTTTCAAGAGTATTTCCATGTCCAAACTGTCAAGTACTACCGCTGTTCCTAAGTATAAGACATTTCTTATATTTAGGAACAGAGGGAGTATTTTATAACATATTCTTATCATGTGGACATTAGTTTCCAATTCCTAAAGAATGTTTAGGATCTTCCTCGTTTGACAATCTAATTTTGTGGTTGTAACTTGTATTCTCTTGGCAAATAAGCCTAGCAACTAAGCCACAGAATTGGCATTAGCAACAGATATCACATAAATTAAAATTATGGAAAACACACCTAATTGAACATTGAGTATATGACTATATGTTCTACCAGGCTTACTAATTACACAAGTTACAGCTTGATGTTAGCATGGTAAGATATAGTTCGATTTGTGTGGTTACTGTTGTACGCCGAAGGGAAAGAAAAACTTTGATTTTTCTCTTGATCGGTGGTGGAAGAAGAGTACGGGGCTACCTTTAGATGATATAAACCTAAGAGATGTGAACTTTTTATGCGGACAATAGCACCGAGACATTTGTATCTTATAATCAAGATCTAGAAAGACTAGTTGGCTCTTATTTTTTGTTTTTCTTCGATTAACGTGGGATTTTCTAGGGAGTCTGTAATTACTAATAGAGGGATGCACATATCAGAGTCCCCATAATGATTCATTTACTTTGCCACTTACCGGACGCAGATAAAAGTGGTATACCGGTACATGTTATACAATAAGTGATAAGCAAAGTGTGCTTTATTGTGTTTGAATATCAATCCTTATAACCAAAAAAATATCAATCCTTACTAGCAAAAACATTGCATAGCAGTATTTAAAACTGAGGACATGGTATATGTGGTTGGAGTGTTATGTTTCCAAATACTTGGCCTTTCTGCTCGAAAGAAAATTAAACTGAATTAAACCAGGAGTTTGTTAGTCATAAATATGAAATAAAGCATGCGGGTTAAAAAAAATTGTATCAGAGTCAAGCGGTCTTGAGTTCAAGACCGGGGATGAGGGGAGCCACACATGCGTGGTTTAGAAAAAAATTGAAGCCTACTTCCGGTCCATGTTGAGCTTTTGGGTGAACTGACTGGTGCGTGTAACTCTACAGTTAGTTCATCAAACATTTTCTCTGACATGTCAACTTGAAATTCCCCTTAAGTTACTAGAAACCGAAAAGAGATGTCCTTGAAATCTTCTAAGCTAAAGATACAAGTAATAAAAAAAAAAGACAAAAAGTCACCATTCACAACAAGTTTTTCGCTTATCATAACACGAAATTTAAAATTTAAAACAATTCTTCATGTACTAAAAATTTCTCCTAGTTTTGGTTATAGAAAATTGTCCATGTTCATGTTTGTTTGGTGCATGGATCATAATTGTTTTGTAAATTCCCACCAAATCGGCTTTGTTATTTGATACATTGCCATTTTGATCTACATAGTTGTTCACTGCATGCTGGTTGTGCAGGGGTTTATTCAGATGGAGATTTCATGGTCCATTTTGCTGGCCTAGATGACAAGCGAGGTTGGACATCAAGAATTCTTGAAGATATAGGAACTCCATTATGAGCATCAATACTCCAATTTAAAACAATCGAAGGAGGATCCGGAAGTTTATGTGAAGAGCCTGGTGTCACGTCATCAGAAAGATCCTCCCCATTCATTTCTGGACAGCTCTCATGCGCAGCTGTTTGATTCAGAAGTACAACACAGCCATCTTCCACCTTTACTCCCTCCATCCTCTTCCCATAACCACCCATATCTCACATCCAACAGATCTACATAAAAACACGATGTCAACCTATCAATGCCTCGCTGCCATCACCATGAGCTGCTGTTGCTGCACCACTTACTCAGCGTCTAGCGGCCCTGCCCCTGCCCCAAGCCTCTGATGCCTCCACGGCGTTAGTGTAAAATGGCAGCCTCGGCCCTGGTTTGCAGATGGACTCTTGGAGAGGCTCCTGTCCTCGTACGTCTGTGCAGATATGCGAGTATGTTTATATTCTAGTAATCACTCTTAGTAGGCAGTAATCTTTCGATATCTGCCTTCATTATTGTAGATTCCCCATAGATTTGATCTGGTGGTCGGCCTCTCAATGATTTTTTTTTTGTATCCTCTGATCGCACTGGTCTGTTCTCCATTTTGTACTTGATTGATCTCAGGTAGGAACTTCTTGTTCAGGGAACCTCAGAGCTTTTGCCAACTGTGATGGGAATCTGAATAGTTCAGGTTCAACCAGTCAGTTACTTCAACCTTTTGCTGTTGGGTTTGGGAGTTTTACAAATTTAACTCATAGCCTGCGAGACCTCACTACAGCTTACTCCCTTTCCCTCATTCATCTCCCTTTGACTTTTTCATTTGTGGCTCTGTAGTACCATACATTTGTACTCTTTGTTTTGGTTCTCAAGAGTTTGTCTGTTTGTGTTGTACTTCTATTTCCTGCAGGTATGTTGACGAACCAGGACAATATTTCTTAACCAATTGGTAGTTAGTATTAGTAGCACACTAGTTTTTTTGCCGTATGTATTCCAAATACCATCTTTTACCATTTGTTATGTATATTTAAATGGTTATTTATTGCTCTATGTTCATCAAGCTTATTAAAATGTTGTATCCACCCAAAATTATGCAACTCCCGTAATTCCGTCTCTTCCCTTTACAAGTTTCCACGACATGGATGGTGGGGAGAATTATTCATGTATTTCGTGCTGCTCTCCACGGTGGACAACCAGAACTTGCTAGTTTTGCTACAAAATTATAGATGTGGTGCTCTTTTGCTGTTCTGAATCTAACTTGGTTCTTCATGCTGCAACTTTCCTTCGAGATTAAAGAAGGGCGTACCCATGCCGAAAGATTCCCACATATTATGGGGTTTAGGGGAAGGGGATCTCTAGATAGCATTTCCCATAGTTTTATACAAAGAGGTTGATTAGAACCTATGTCTGATAGCGTTCATCTTCCTTCCGTCGAGCCGGCAGGTCTGGTACCCATCCAAAGCTCGGAGTAGGCCCGTGAGGCGTGAATAGAATAAACGCAACGCTAAAAAGATACTACATCTGATACATAATAAGTGTCGCAATTTCGAACTAGTTCAAAACTGCGACACCTATTTTGCGATCAGATGGAGTAGTAGAGATAACATGAAAGAAATTATACATATTAGTTCTTTTTTTTGAAACAGGATCCGATACATATATTAGAAAGCTCAGCACATCTTACAAACAGGTCCAGAAGTAAAAAGAAATTACAACAAGACCCAGCAAAATGCACAAAACACCCCAAGCTGCCTGAAAGAAACGCAATCGGATCCACCCGCAACCCAGACGCCTAGACGCCGCCAGCGCCGCCGTACCACCAATCACGGGGAAGGAAGCACCTCCACATGTTGTAGATGGCCGCAGAACCGCCCGCCGCTGGGCGACGAAGACCTAGCTCGATGAACGCAAACGGCCAGAGTACCAGCTTCCCCACACCACCCTTCTTCCCGCCGACGTAGCACCATCCAGACCCGCCACCCGCTTCACCCAGACTCCAGATAGCCACTCCCCTCGCCACCACGGTCGGCCGGAGCAAAGCCACCGAAGCAGACCACCTCCACCACCACCAGATACGGCAAGCGATCTTATTGAAGCAGCCCTGTCCATCTTCAATCCTGCAAAGAAACCTCCGTGGATCCAACCTGCAGCAGAGAAGAGGACTGGAACCGGCGTCGCTGCGAGCCGCCGGAAGCCAGCTGCAAGAGGGGAAAGACGCCATAGCGGCGAACTTCGCCATATAGGCACACACAGGAAAACCTAAACTACCTCTGTACAAGACGGGCCGGCACCCTGCCAACCAGCACGAGCGCCGGCGGCCAGGGCGGCCGGATCTGGCCGAGAACGGGAGAGGAGAGGGAGAGGATAAGGTCCGGGGGGGGGGGGGGGGGGGGGGGGGGGGGGACATCAAGGAAGAAGTGTAATCTTCAATATAAACATCAAGGAAGTTAAGAGGAAAAAAGGGAAATGTAATAAACTCGAGCTGTCGAGCAGTAGTAGCCGAAGGGCATAAATCTGCTGAGACCACACATGTTGCAACAACATTACCCATTTCTTGAGCGGCGGTCGCCACGGCGAACGTCATCGTCGAAAGGTGCCCTTGCCGGCTCCGCCGTCCGACGCATTCATACTCCAACCGAGATGTTCACGTTTGGCAGTCAGGCGGGTGGAGCGGACCACTTGCACGCGGCGTCACGCCACTGGAGACGCGCTGCTTCACACGATCATCATCTTCAGATTAACCCACAGCTTACAGCTCCCTCCCACGAGCTTCAGCCTGTCAGCCGCAGGTCGATCCCTTGATTCTGCGTTTAGTATTGGCTTCATGTCCAGCACCGGGAACGGCGGCGAGATGGAGGCGGCAGCCAAGAAGAAGGGCCAGGGGCCAGCGTCGTTGCCCTGGACGGTGCGGCTCCAGGCCCTCGCGCTCTTTGCCGCCTGCGACCTCTCGCAGCGCCGGGACGGCACCGTCAACCGCTTCCTCTTCTCGCTCGCCGACCGCCAGTCCCGCGCCAGCTCTCGCCCGGACGCGCGCGGCGTGCGCTCCGCCGACGTCGCCGTCGACGCCTCCCGAAACCTCTGGGCGCGCGTCTACTCCTCCCCCTCGGCGGACCAAGCCGGGGCGTCGCCGCTCCCCGTTGTCGTGTACTTCCACGGCGGCGGCTTCGCTCTGCTCTCCGCCGCCTCCACGCCTCTGGACGCCATGTGCCGCCGCTTCTGCCGCGAGCTGGGGGCGGTGATCGTCTCAGTGAATTACCGCCTCGCGCCCGAGCACCGCTACCCGGCCGCCTACGAGGACGGCGAGGACGTGCTCCGTTACATCGACACCACCGGCCTCCCTGCCGACATCGTCGTCCCGGTCGACCTCTCCCGCTGCTTCCTCGCCGGGGACAGCGCCGGCGGCAACATCGCACACCACGTCGCACACAGGTGGACGACCTCCTCCTCCACGGCTGCTTCTTCTAACAACCCCGTCCGCCTCGCGGGCATCATCCTGCTGAAGCCGTACTTCGGCGGCGAGGAGCGCACCGAGGCGGAGCTGAGGCTGGAGGGCGTGGCGCCCATCGTGAACATGCGCCGTTCGGACTGGTCGTGGAGAGCGTTCCTGCCTGAGGGTGATGACCGGAACCACCCGGCGGCGCACGTGACCGGGGAGGCGGGCCCCGAGCCCGATCTTCCCGAGGCGTTCCCGCCGGCGATGGTGGTGGTCGGAGGGCTCGACCCGTTGCAGGACTGGCAACGACGGTACGCCGCCATGCTGCAAAGGAAGGGGAAGGCGGCGCACCTGGTGGAGTTTCCGGACGCCATCCACACATTCTACATGTTCCCGGAGCTCCCGGACGCCGGCAAGGTCGATAAGGATATGAAGGCCTTCGTCGAAACGAACACGCTCGATCATTAGTTCGCTACATTTCAGTCGTACTTACACGCGACGCCGGTGAGCGGCTGAGCGCTCATCGTGTCCCACGCATTTCTGTGTCTCTAATCTCTACTTTAAATTTTTCCCCGGAGTAACAGTTTGCTTTGGAGGAGATATAAACGGTGATAATGTGAAGTGGTTGAAAAAAATGTAGGATTCGCCATTCTTGTAGTTGTAAAATCGTGTTACTACTATGCACGTCCCCTCCCCGTCCCCTGCTACAGCGCAGAGAGGCGGAAAAGGCGTCTCCAAGTTCCCCTCTTCTCGCCGGCAGATCCGCCGCTCCCCTCCGCCTCCGGTGGCCGTTCCGGCACCGTGAGGTGGGGGGAGCTCCGGCTCCTGCTCGTGCGTGTAGATAGGTAGTAGTCTAGTAGGTGTGCGTGGCCTAGCGCCGCTGTCGTTTACGGGGGCGATGGTGGTGGTGTGTTGGGCGTGGTGCTCCCCCTTCTTCCTCCGTTCCGGCCTCGTCGCCGGGGAGGTTGTGGAGCTGTTTCGTCGGATCTCCTTCTCCTTCTTTGCTCTTCTGGCCGGCCGTGGCGGCGAGGGGAGGAGCGGATGGAGGTTGGAGTTTCCGTTTTGGTGCTGGTGTTGCAGGTTGTTTCCTTCGGCGTTTCTTCTCTGGCCGGCCGTGGTGGCGAGGGGAGTGGAGTCTGGAGGTGGCTGGGTGTTCGTGGCGGTGGTCCTGGCTGAGGCGGAGGCGGCTGGAAGATGGGCGGAGCGGGGAAGAGGGAGCTGTGGCCGTGCTCGTTCAACGAGACTAGGTTTCGTCGCTGCGCGGCGGACGGCTTCTGCGGCTTTCTACAACGTGTGGCGGCGCCTTCTTCCCGGGGCGAGCGGTACGGCGTCTCCGGCGACTGCTAGGAGCTTGGGGTGCGACTTGGATCCAGTTGCGTTTTCTTCTCCTGCTTCGAGGGGCTCTGTGCAAGTTTCTGGGTCCTTTTGTATTTATTTCTGTTTTCTGGACCCGCTTGTAATTTGTACCGAGTTTCTCGAATATATGGATTGGATCCTTCCTCAAAAAAAAAAAAAATCGTGTTGGAGTACTGTAGTCCTGCATGTTTAACATTTTGTTGGAAAACAACATCGTGTTGGCGCAGAAATGAAGGCCACGGTTGGTCAATGAGAATTGGGAGGCGTCAGCCAGCCAAAATTCGACACGTCCCTGCCGGCCAAATTGATGAAAACAGTGACAATGTACGAACGATCCTTTATGTGTGGATATAAACCTTCCGCTACAAAAGTGGGAGGTGTATTTCTGGTATAGTATGGACACTAAGACGTCGTATATAAAGGTGTATATGGATATATACACCTCCAAATTTTCACCTTTAACTAGAGATACTCTAACGGTACAATTAGACTCATCCATTTTTTTTTAAAGACCCATTCATTGTTCAAAAGAAGAAAAGACTCGCTCGGGTATGTGGCCTACAACAAACCAAGTACCATAGCAATTTGGACACTGTTACATACAAATATTGTGATTGAAATACCATATGTTTTTGCAGATGCACATTATAAAGATTCTTACATACCTGGATTATTTCAAGATTTGTTAAAGCTCAAACGCATATTGAGAATGAAATCCACATATGTGTCAGCGAGTCAGCCAAAAAACAGACAAAAATTCAGAAAAATTAAAGAACGATAATTTAGGGACAAAAATATTGAAGACTGTGATTTTTTAGAAAAGTAATTGAATTTAGTAAGTTTAAAAAAGCAATGAACCAAAAATTACTAAATATTTTAAAGTTAATATTATATAAATATGACATTGCTAATAAATTTTCCAATATCACGATTCTCTAAATTTCTAGCTATTTTTCTAGTTCATACTAGAAATATTTTATTTTTATTTCCCTCTATTATGTAAACCTTCTTTTAAAAAATAAGTTTTTTTAAGAGTGTCACGAAAGGATTATCATTATATTTAATATATTTTATTCACATTTTAATTGATATGTTGAGTTTTCATTGAACAAAACTTGTTTAGTCTTTCTTTAGTTTTCATAGGGTTTTATTGTTTTTTGTCAGTTTTTATTCTAACTAGTTTACGAATTGAGCAAAACCGTCATCACATCATCGTCAAACAATCTTGAATGATGCAAACTTAAAGAACCAAATATAGTCGGAATTTGTTGTGTTTGGCTTCAAAAATACCAAAATTATACTTTTCAAATATGTTGTCTATTCTAAGATTTTTTAGTCGTTATCCAATCTTATTTATTCCTATGATTCAAACACTTATTGACAATTTTTTTATAGATTCTAAACCATGTAGGATTCAAGTACACATGACACTATAATTCAGCGGTTTTTTATATTCATGTGTTTTGAGATTCATTATAATCCAAGAGGCCATCCGAAAATTACATTTCAATAGCCTAAGGAATAGCGGGTCAACACACATAAAAGCTTGATCTTTCGATGTGAGGTTTGGTTTTCTGCTTATTTAGATTTGTTGTGAAAATTTGAGATATGACACAAACATTTTAACTTTGGGACGCCATCACTGCCATGCCATATCCATAGGGCCACCCTTCCATCTGGCCTTGCACATCTTGCACATGCATAGACGATATCAGGATTACACAACTTTGGAAATTTTACAACAAGGTGGAATAATTTAGCAGACGCGGCTTACTCTCAGCGACTTCATAATGGAATATAATTTTTTTTAGGGTAATAATGGAATATAATTCTATGAACCAACAATATACATTAGGTGAGACAGGCACAAGAACACAACGCGGTGATAACACACCTAGATGGATATCCACCAACTATCATGATCGTCGAATTTGCATCCAACGAACATATATTAATTATAAATTAAAAATCATGTTAATGCGTGATTTTAAATTTGTTTGCTAGACACGAATCTAAGAAATAAATAACATAAATCTGAAAATTACTGATAGTGTATTGATAACTAAAAAATTATTAATAATTTGTGCACGGATGTTAAAAGAGTTGGACGTGGCAAATAAGCCGGGGAAATCCATGTAGACGTGGAGTTGCATTTCTCACGAGAACAGAAAGTATCACGAGTGGTATTTATCATCATCTCGAGTTCTCTACGCGATCGGCTCCGGCGCAATGCTCTCCACGAACGCCCTGATCTCGGCGACGAGGTTGCCAGTCTCGGGGAGCACCGGGAAGAAGTAGAAGGCGTGTACGGCCTCCGGGAACTCCACCACACGCACCTCCTTCCCCTTCCCGCGCAGCATTTCGGCGTATCGCCGCCCGCAGTCCTGCAGCGGGTCCAGCCCGCCGACGACCACCATCGCCGGAGGGAACATCTCCGGCAGCTCCGGCTCCGGTCCGGCCTCGCCGGTCACGTGCGCCGCAGGGTGGTTCCGGTCGGCGCCCTCCGGCAGGAACGCCTTCCACCAGAAGTCCGACCGACGGAGGTTCACGATCGGCGCCACGCCCTCGAGAGCTAGCTCCGACTCCGTTCTGTCCTCGCCGCCGAAGTAGGCGGCCAGGAGCAGGAGGCCGGCGAGGTGGATGGGCGGCGGAGTGGTCGCCGCCGTCCAACGCTGGGCGACGTGGTGCGCGATGTTGGCGCCAGCGCTGTCGCCGGCGAGAAAGCAGCGGGCGAGGTCGACACGAAGGGGAATCTCGGCGGGGAGGCCGGTGGTGGCGAGGTAACGAAGCGCGGCCTCACCGTCGTCGTACGCGGCGGGGAAGCGGTGCTCGGGCGCGAGACGGTAGCTCACGGACACGACGACGGCGCCGGTCTCGCGGCAGATGGTGCGGCAGAGCGCGTCGTAGGGGCGGGTGGCCGCGGAGAAGTACGTGAAGCCGCCGCCGTGGAAGTAAACGATTACGGGGCTCGGCGGCTGCGTCTCCAGCTCTGTCACATCAGCCGTGGCGGCGGAGAAGTAGTAGACGCGCGCCCGCACGCCGGTGGAGGCGTCGACGGTGACGTCGAGGGAGCGTACGCCGAGCGCGTCCGGACGCGCGGGGTTGGCGGGCGCCTGGCGGTCGACGAGCAGCGAGAAGAGGAAGCGGTTGATGGTGCCGTCGCGGCGCTGCGTGGCGTCGACGCCGGCCTCGAGCGCGCGGAGCTGGAGCCGCACCGCCCACGGCATCGCCCGCACCCGCGCACGGAGGCCCTCGCGCGCGACGTCGCCGGCCATTCTCCTTGCTTTCTTTGGGTAGCTCTCCGGCTCTGCCGACCTCTGCCTGTACTTGATAGAAAGCTCAAAGCTTGTAGCTAGCTCCTCGTTATCTCCTTCAGATTTTTCTGCCAAGAATGTCAGTGTCACGGCAGCCACAGGTAGGTAGCGGATAGCCTGACGTTCCGAACACGTGCGCGGCAATGGCGTGTGTACCAAAACGCGACCACGTTATCATTTTGGTGTTTTCGATCGCTCACACTACTTGCTTGTCAGCGAAGAAGATGGTATGCATGATTGGTGAGGCTGTCATCGCCATGGTTCGGTGAAGGAGAAGCGCATACGGGATAGCCAGCTAGCGACCAAGGAGAAACACATGGAAGGGTCCATGACTCCATGGCCGTAAGCACAGTACACTACTTGGAGATATAGGTTTCTGGCAGAGAACGATCGCCAACAACGACGCGTGCATGTTGCGCCAACCATAGTGCACCGCGCTCCACTAAAGATTTGACGCCATCTGGGCAAAGGAGATGGCAATTTTAAAGGGGGACCGCGGGTACCGTACCCGCGGTGGATAGGGTATGGACACAATTTTATACTCATGGGTAGTACCCGTACACTACCCGTTAAGTCGCGGGTAGGGCACGGGTATACAAATAATCGCAATGGAGGACGGGCTCCAAGCAGCTCGTTTTTGAATTTGTTGAAAATGTTTCAAAATATTCGAAAATAAATATATGGCCGTAGCCAACCACATGTACTACGATCCGGGAAACTTTCATCTAAAAATACACTGTATTTTTGGCTCAGCAAAAAAGACAAATCGAAAACAAATTAGATAAAAAAAAAGGTTGGATCTGATCACTCCCAGATCTGTTTTTTTGTCTTTTTTGCTGAGGATATAATACATTGTATTTCACATAAAGACTTTGTACCAATCGTAGTGCATAGGTTTGTCTACATCATGATATATTTTTCGAATTTTTCGAAAACTTTAAATTTAATTATATTTAAAATTCGAAAACCGGGCTCCCTGGAGCCCGGGCGCCATATCGCCGCTCTCACGGGTATAGCCTTATACCCGCGGGTATACCCATACCCTATCTGTTTATACTAACATCTGGATCTTACCCGTGGAGATTCAACATTTATTATCGTGAGGTTGTGAACCTATGTAAAAATTGTCATCAATTATTAATTTGGTTGAGATAATTGTCATATACTCATTGAGTTGAGAAAAATGTTTTTCTCTTGCAAAATGTGCTACCGATGAATGTAAATTTATGAATAACTTGTGTGCTATTTAATCTACCAGTTGGGTATCCAATGAGTATGGGTACCCGTCGGGTATGGATATGGGTAGAGTTTCATACCCGCGGATACGGGTATGGGTAGAATTTTTTACAAATTGACTACACGGGTATGGATATGGTATTTCTCTACCCGCACCATACCCTACCCATTGACATCCTTGATCTGGGCCACTTGGATGTATGACTGCATGTGGAAGGAAAGATCAGAATGAATGACAAAGAGGCGGTGTGGAGTGTCCATGAGATTCAGTTTGCGGGAATGTTCTATGCGTGGTCATTACCTATGACTAGCGTTTTCCTGAATGAATCAAATGCGAAGATTTCAACCAACGAAAAGAGGGGAAATGGAGGAGAATACCTTGAGAGCTCGAAGGGGAACCAAATCCACCGAAAAGGGGCTTAGATCTGAGCCGTTTGGAGAGGGATTTGAGAGGAGGGAGAGAGGGGAGAGGGGGCGGCGGCTCAAGGCACCTGCCACACGTGGTTATCACCCAAGTCGCATGGTGCCCCTGGCCGACACGCCATAATTGTCGGTATGACGCTCGACCCAAGGCGTCATACTAACCACGTGCAGGTTGCTGGGCTGAGCTGACGATGCTGGGTTCACGCTCCTTTAACCGGGTGTCGTGCATTCTAGCATGGCCTCGCATGGCGGGGCGCCATGAAAAAGTATATTTTTTAATTTAAATTTTATTATGTATTCAAATTTCAAATAAGGATCAAATTTGTCGAATTTCACTGGGACGACTGCTCACGCCTTGCCATCCGTCCATTCTTGGATACTAGGTAAATGTGGCGCGTCGTCACGCCGCGCCTTTAGTGAGAAAAAGTAGTGATATTTTTTGGTAGAAGTTAAATTATGGTGGAATCAAATTTATGTGGATCAACAAAAAATGTACTTAATCGTTAAAAAGTTGTGAAAAAGAGTAGTGATATTTTTGGTAGAAGTTAAATTATATCGGAAAACAAATTTATATGCAACAACAAAAAATGCATTTAAGCATAGAACGTAAAAACATGAATCTTTTTAGTGTATTTTTTGTGTGTAAAAAGTATGGGAATTCGTTAAATTTGAAGTTTTTATTTATATATATATCGTTTGCATTATTATGACCCGTTTGGGGGGGGGGGGGGGGGGGGAATCATTGTTCATTATAGTCAACGCAGGTAGAAGTTGTAAATAGTAACGCACATTGGAGATGACGTGGATGTTTTTTGGCTGTTGGATGGAGCGGATTGAATGGTCGTGGTTACGGAGTGACATGGCTCGGCGGAATGGGAGTGGTTTTTTCCAACTTTTATATGTAGTTCTATTTTTGTGATCATTTTTTTTCATATTTGTGAGTAAAGTGGTGTGAAGAATTTAATTGTGGAAAAGTATATGTTCTGAAGTTGTTCGAATTTAAATCTATTGGATTTTTTTTTAAATATTTTTAAGTTGTGCTTATTTTTGAATTATGTTTACGTTTATTGATGATCAGTTTTGGAAGGCTTATAAATTTTTAAAATATTCAAATATGGTCTGCGATCGTACGTAGTACAAAGCAAGCGTTAGATAGATACACAAACAGCTAGCATTTTTTTTCCTGATCGCTTGGATATGTTGTTAATATTTTTCCGGAAAACATTTTTTTTTCTTTTGTCATGAATAGCTATCATTTATTTTTCTAACCATTTGGATATGTTATGCATATTTTTTCCGATGGATATATTCAAAATTATTGTTTTCTCTATATTTCTTGTTTTATGGAATTTTGTTAAACGATGTTAAAATTTGTTAAACATGCATGAAGCTTATATAATTTGACAGATCACATTATCCATCGTATATTTAGAGGAAGTGCACTTGGATTTTATTGAAATTATTTGACAAATTGGATATTAAAACATGTTTGTTGTTTGATAGAAACAGCTAACATTTAATTTTCCGGTCGTTTGGACATTACTTGAAAACATTTTTTTCCCATAAATAATTAACATTTAATTTTTTTGACCATTTTGATATGTTATTACTCGAAAACAATTTTTTTTTCATAAATAGGCAACATTTTTTTTTTGACCATTTTGATATGTTATGTATATATTTTTTGTTGGGTAAATTCAGAATTTTTTTTTTTGTTGTATAGAAATTTAAATAATTATGATTTTAATTTGTTAAAATATGCATGCAATCGATATAAGTAGATAGATTACATGTTTTTTTTGCACATTTATTGTTGTTTGTATAATTTTTTGTTGTATGTAAAATTTAAGTAAATATGTTTCAAAGATGTCAAACATGCATGAAGTTGATATAAGTAGACAGATTACATTTTTTAATTTTAAATAGATTAATTAGTTTCTAAATTTTAAATCAAATTCTGAAATTATAGAAATTATTTATCTACTGACAATCGGGTCCACTGTCAGGGATTTAATATTTATCAAAAATCAGTTTTAAAAATGTTTTAATCCTGACATATGGGGCCCGTGATGACGTCATCAATGGAGATCGTCTCCTTCTCTGTGCGGCGACGTCGACCATGGCGGCGTCGTTTGGGGGCGACCATATTTATTTTTGTGTGACCATTTTGACATAGTTGTCTCTTTTTTTTTGTGGGCACATTTAAAATTATTGGTTTGCATTGTGTAGAATTTTTTCAAAACTTTAGGAATAATTTGGGCCATTTTTTTTATTAAAAAAAATCTGACAGACTGGGCCCACTGAGACATCGTGCTGACGTCACAGGGACCAAATCTTGCCGGATCTGGCCGCGGCGGCGAGGACGACGCCTGGGGCGCGCCGCCTAGCGCGCCGGATGCGCCTCGTCGCGGGCTGGCCCTAGGTGGCGGCGCCGCCCCTAAATGGTTGCCGGAGAGGCCGCCGGCGGCATGCGAACGCGGCGGACGCCTGATGTCTACGCACGCTTCTATTCTTGTAGACAGTGTTGGGCCTCCAAGAGCAGAGGTTTGTAGAACAGCAGCAAGTTTCCCTTAAGTGAATCACCCAAGGTTTATCGAACTCAGTGAGGTAGAGGTCAAAGATATTCCTCTCAAGCATCCCTGCAATTAAGATACAAGAAGTCTCTTGTGTCCCCAACACACCCAATACACTTGTCAGATGTATAGGTGCACTAGTTCGGCGAAGAGATAGTGAAATACAAGTGATAGGGATGATTATAAGTAGTAACTGCAATCTGAAATAAAGATGGCAGCAAGCAAACATGTAGCAGAACTTGTTGTAAACGGTGTTTCAATGCTTAGAAACAAGGCCTAGGGATCATACTTTCACTAGTGGACACTCTCAACAATGATCTCATAACTGAATAAGTAAAAGCTACTCTTAAACACTCTCTTGTTGGATAACAAACACCATTCATTGTGTAGGGCTACAAAAGCACACCTCAAGCCGGAGTAAACAAGCGCCACAACGTCATAAAGGAGTCACACACGGTGCACACACTGTCACCTTTACACCGTGGAGAGTACCGGAGTTCATATTAAAGTAACCTCTAGAGTGCATAATAGATAAAGAGTAACATCTACTTATTCAACTAGATTACAAAGCTCATGATCACATAAAGATCACACCATGGGAGAGAGAGATGAACCACATAGCTACCGGTAGAGCCCTCAGCCTCGGGGGAGAACTACTCCCTCCTCATCATGGGAGTCAGCAGCGGCGATGAAGATGGCGGTGGTGTCGATGGAGATGACTCCGGGGCAATTCCCCGTCCCGGCAGCGTGCCGGAACAGAGACTTCTGTCCCCCGAAACTTGTCGTCGATGGCGGCGGCGCTGCGGAACTCTTCGTGGAATATGGCTTGGTATTTTAGGGTTTTCGCGTCGGGGGAATTATAGGCGAAGGGGCGATGTCGGTGGAGGTCCTGGGCTCCCTCCTCACCTCCCGGCGCGCCTGTGGGCCCAGCCGCGCGAGCATGTGGTTTGGAGGCCGTGGGCCTCCCCCTGGCTTGCCCTTCTGGCTCCGTGTGTCCCTCGGAAAAATAGGAGGTTTGGCTTTTGTTTCGTCGAATTCCGAGAATATTGCCCGAACAGCTTTTCTGGAACCAAAAACAGCAGAAAACAGGAACTGGCACTGTGGCATCTTGTTAATAGGTTAGTCCCAGAAAATGTATAATAATGATATATAATGCATATAAAACATGTGACAATGATACATAAAACAAGCATGAAACATCAGAAATTATAGATACGTTGGAGACGTATCAAGCATCCCCAAGCTTAGTTCCTACTCGTCCTCGAGTAGGTAAACGATAAAAACAAAATAATTTCTGAGTGACATGCTACCAACATAATCTTGATCCAATAATAATGTAAGGCATGTGAGCTGAGATCAAATCATTCAAAGCAAATGTCTATAGTTGATATAAGAGATAATAAAGCAAGAGTCAAACAAGCTAAAAGTTTTCATGAACTATTGCTTTAAAGACATGAAACCGTACAAGGTTCATTAAAGATGGTTTAAGTATCCAGCGTAGGAGTTCTATCCTTCAATCCAAGCATCAAGCAAATTTTCATAACATAGAAGGATTCATCAAGTAAACATAAACATGAACGTCATGAATCAACTGTTTCGAAGTCTACTCAACCGGTGAGCGCAAGCATTTGGTATTGGCACCATGATGTTATGGCAAAGAGAACATTAATGGGGGTTTGGAAGGCCAATGGAAGAAAGTCTCACAAAGCTATAAGTGATCATTAGACAAGAGGAAGTCTTATAATCGAAGCTATGTAAGGAGTAGTGATTGCCATGCAACGGATGCACATAGAGCTATATGTGTATGAAAGCTCTCCAATGGAACTAGTGGGGGTGCATCCAACTTGGTTGCTCATGAAGACCTAGAGCACTTTTGAGGAAGCTCATCATTGGAATATACAACCCAAGTTCTATAGTGTAAATTCCCCACATAGTTATACTAGTAGAACATGAAAACTCTCTCACATGGAGTATAGGTGCTAAACATGAGCACAAATGATGACTATGAATACTGCAGGTGCTAAACATGAGCACAAGTGTGATAAAGGATAGTAATGTTGCCCCCTTTTTCTTTATTCTTTTTTTTTTTTTTTTTTTTTATTTTTTTTTCTTTTCTGTTTCACTTTTCGATGGCCTCCATGGCTCTTTTCTAGCAGGGGCAACACTCTAATATGATTACAAACTTTTTGGTACAAATAACTCATAATGAACAAAACATGATGTATAAAACTGTATGCCTCTGCCAGTGTAGCAGGATGTGCAATGATCTAGCGTAACATGGGTAAACCACACATCAGCTGTATAGAATCATGCAAAGCAATATATAAATGATAAATGACAACAAGTCATGTAATGTAAATGGATGTTGCATGGCAATATATCTCGGAACAGCTATGGAAATGCTGTGGTAGGTAGGTATGGTGGCTGTTTTGAGGAAGATGTATGGGTTATGTGTAGGAGAACAAGAGGAAGTCTCCCACGGGGTTGGATGTACTGGCGAAGTATGCACAACTCTCAATGTGAGCAGAAGGCAATGCACAGCACCGAAGAGGCTAGCAAATATGGATGGTGGAAGTGCCAAAAACCGTAGCTTAACATTAGTCAAAAAGAACTCACAAGTTTATTGCAAACAACTAGCAGGTTCAACATTAAGAGCATGATTAAAATTCACTCCAAGAAGGGCCGTTCACGGCGGTACAAGTACCCCGTTAGATCCCTCGACCTTCAGCACAACTTAGTTACTACGATGAACTTTCAGACATGGAAAGCTATCAAGTCCAACTACACCTTCAACAATTTTAGAGTTTGTAGTACGGTACAAGCTTAAAGACAACAATCCACTAATGATTTTAACTTAATTAACCAGCAAGCTTTACCATCTAAATATCTCAAAACATTTGCAAAGAATCAAGTTATCAAAGTTTCAATGATCTACAAGATTATGCAAGTTTTCATACCACTACCACATGCAGCATTTTCTTTCTTCCAAGCAAACACCAAGCAACTTACTTAAACATAAACTCTCCAAATGATAATATAATGCAGCAAGAGAGTATTTATAAACACGTGCTAACAGCTCAAAGAGATGCATGAAAAACAGGAGCTAAAAGCACTGCAGTAGCTAGTTAAGAATACTCAACAAATATAAGTGAAGAACATGAGTATTCACATGAAAAAGCGGAGCGTGTCTCTCTCCCACACAAGGATTGCTAGGATCCGAATTTATTCAAACAAAACAAAAATAAAAGCACACAGACGCTCCAAGTAAAGCACATAAGATGTGAAAGAATTAAAATATAGTTTCACTAGAGATGACCTGATAAGTTGTTGATGAAGAAGGGGATGCCTTGGGCATCCCCAAGCTTAGACGCTTGAGTCTTCTTGAATATGGCTGGGGATGAACCACGGGGGCATCCCCAAGCTTAGGCTTTTCACTCTTCTTGATCACATAATATCACCCTTCTCGCTTGATCCTTGAAAACTTCCTTCACACCAAACTCGAAACAGTTCTCATTAGAGGGTTAGTGCATAAACAAAAATTCTCATATTCTGTAATGAAACAATCATTCCCAAACCTTCTGGGCATTAGCTACAGCCACCAATACTTTGTGGAGCAAAGAAATGCACACAAACATCGTAAAAGAGCGAATCTATACTACTATTAAAAGAGCAAACTTGTGTTGATACATTGAATCTGAACCCTTCAATATTTGGCCAACGGTTCAGATCGCTCCAATGTTTGACAACTCAACACAAATCCACTTTTGCCCGTTTTACCCTCCCACCAAATCACATAATACTGCTAATGCCATCGTACCGGTTCGTTTTATTTCAACTTTGTGGTAATTACAGGAGTTGCCATTGTTAATAGATCCAACTCGTGCGTGCAGGCCTATATCTGGCGTGATACGTTGCTCCAACAACCTGAGCTCCGCCCGCGGCGGCCATGTCTGGCGCCCCGGCGAGCTTCCGCACGCGGGCTCCCCAGCGCCCAGCACCCGCGCGCACGGAGGTCGAGCTCCTCGTGGTGGCCATGGCGCCGGTCATCTCGGGCGCCCCGGCGATCTTCCGCACGCGGGATCCCAGCGCCCGGCACCGGCGCGCACGCGCAGGTCGAGCAGGAGACGAGACCAGGCGCAACGCGCTTCGATTTGGGCAGGTGCAAGGCGTGGTTGTGCTTCGATTTGGACAGGTCCATCCCTGTGTGCAAGTCGGCGTCCTTCGTCAAATCCACCGTCAAACCCCACGACTTCGTCGTCTTCTCCAAGTCCTACTGCCCGTAAGGCCGCATCCCCGTCTCCTCTTGGTTTTCGATTAGCGTTAATCCTCTGCCTGTTTGCGCCGTAGTTGCCCCAGTGCGGGGTCGCTCTGATCTGACCGTGGCGCTGTAGATCACATGGGGGCTTGCTTTGTGATTCAGCCTGTTGGGTCGGTCAGATGAAAGTTTGTTGTTAGGGCTGTATTCTCTCTCTGGCGAGGAACCGAGATACTGAACACTGGGGTGGTACTGTGGCCATCCGGCCCTACTTGGTGCTTGTGATCAAAGTGTGTATTTGCTCACAATTCTTGATACACGTGATAACACAAGTGGCTGTTACTTTTACTCTGCTTGTTTGATCTGACAACAGTTATTCTCCTTGTTCTGGTAGTCGACCAAATCAGGCCTTTGTTTCATGTCATTAGACATTGGCCCTCTACTTCCCTTTTAGAACGCTATATCTGGTTAGCGTGATGGATTTGTCAGTTAAATCTTCAGTCTGATTATCTCACCATAATTATTCAAGTATAATGAAAGAAAGCTTAACTCAAATGTCGGTATGAAGTTGAATATTTGAATACTGATATGGTCAGATAATATGAAACGGGAAAACATTGATGCAAGTCAGATATGAATATCAAACTCTCTTTTTTGAGCGAGAATAGTGAATTATGATGCTAATGCCCACAGTTGCAAAACCCCACTACTGAAAGCTTGCACATTTCATTTATGTTGTAGTGTCAAAAGAAACTCTATGCATAAGTACTTATTTGGACAGAAATTGGTGTGTACCGCCAAGTCTGGTCTGAACATTACTGTGTGTAGCCTAGACTCCATGAACTTGGTATTTGGTTTTAGATGACATCCAATCCCAAGTTTTTTCAGCCAGAATTTATGGTTTTATACATTCAAAGTATGTATGGTTATTTTATTAATCAAGAAAAGAAAATTATTTTGCGCATTGGGAATTTCATAGATTAAATTATTACACGGCTACAGCAGGTGGCCAACAATTAGGGAAAATTAGTCTAATATGCACCTTTACCAATTGAGTGTATGCATGATCGTCCAATATCCTTGTTTATGTGAATTCTGTGTACTTGTGATGATCGCATGGTAGATATGTTGGTTCCATCTCCATATTTCAATGTCAGATTTCCAAAAGGATGCTATTATCAGGATTTTTAATCAGAAGTAGAGTTAAGAGTTTACAGTCATGATTTTTCATTCCTTTTTCACTAGGTCACCTTTGTTGCTGAAATTATCTACACCAGGTAACTTACAAAAATACTTGGTTCAGAATTCTATTTCCAACTCAGTATGTTTTGATTGCACCTGAATTTCTAACATTTGTCCAATTGACTATATGGTTTGTAATGGTTGGTTACGTGCGTTGCACGTGCACGTCAACTAGTGCAAAACAAAAGGCAGAATCTGTCAAAAACAGAACAGTCCGTGAAGACGAATTTTTTAGAGGCACTTAAAATGCTCAGATGGATCTGTCCTAAAATAATGAAAGTTGCGTACATATCTCAGGAATATGCGTGATTTTTTTCAGAATTTTTTGAATTTTCTACAGGGAGAAAAACTCAAATTCGTGACAGCCAAAAATCTGTTACTGCGTAGAAATCCAAATCTTGCATCAACTTTCAATATAGAACTTTACTTGGCACAACAATGCGATAAAATAAAGATACAAAGGAGTTGCTACAGAAGTGACAAAACTCCTTAACTCAAAGAAAATAAAAATAACAGCAAATAAAAACGATGGGTTGTCTGAAAATATCACAATGATTATAATCATCATATATTGGAGGCAAAGTATTATCAAAGCAAATTTCCTCCTTAAAGCTTGGGGGACTAAAATTATCATATTCATCACAACCAGCTTCCCCAAGCTTAGACTTTTCCATAGCATTGGCAATAATGGTGTTCAAAGAATTTATAGTAATATCATTGCTACCATCATGCAAACAAGCCTCCATAGGTTTTTTAATTTTCTCCTCAAAAGCATCATGTCCTAATTCAATATAAAGTTCATAAAGATCTCTAATTTTGTTGTTGTTTTCCATTAAGCCTAACTAGCGAAAATAAAAACAAGAAATAAAAAGAAATAATTGCAGAATCTAAAGGAGATACCTTCCAACACTTACCTCCCCGGCAACGGCGCCAGAAAATAGCTTGATGTCTACGCACGCTTCTATTCTTGTAGACAGTGTTGGGCCTCCAAGAGCAGAGGTTTGTAGAACAGCAGCAAGTTTCCCTTAAGTGAATCACCCAAGGTTTATCGAACTCAGGGAGGTAGAGGTCAAAAATATTCCTCTCAAGCAACCCTGCAATTAAGATACAAGAAGTCTCTTGTGTCCCCAACACACCCAATACACTTGTCAGATGTATAGGTGCACTAGTTCGGCGAAGAGATAGTGAAATACAAGTGATAGGGATGATTATAAGTAGTAACTGCAATCTGAAATAAAGATGGCAGCAAGCA
Organism: Poa pratensis; assembly: GCA_947311845.1. Taxonomy (NCBI): domain Eukaryota; kingdom Viridiplantae; phylum Streptophyta; class Magnoliopsida; order Poales; family Poaceae; genus Poa; species Poa pratensis. The sequence goes on along the minus strand of CAMZMU010000092.1, from coordinate 20,241,593 downwards.
AACATGTAGCCGAACTTGTTGTAAACGGTGTTTCAATGCTTAGAAACAAGGCCTAGGGATCATACTTTCAGTAGTGGACACTCTCAACAATGATCTCATAACTGAATAAGTAAAAGCTACTCTTAAACACTCTCTTGTTGGATAACAAACACCATTCATTGTGTAGGGCTACAAAAGCACACCTCAAGCCGGAGTAAACAAGCGCCACAACGTCATAAAGGAGTCACACACGGTGCACACACTGTCACCTTTACACCGTGGAGAGTACCGGAGTTCATATCAAAGTAACCTCTGGAGTGCATAATAGATAAAGAGTAACATCTACATATTCAACTAGATTACAAAGCTCATGATCACATAAAGATCACACCATGGGAGAGAGAGATAAACCACATAGCTACCGGTAGAGCCCTCAGCCTCGGGGGAGAACTACTCCCTCCTCATCATGGGAGTCAGCAGCGGCGATGAAGATGGCGGTGGTGTCGATGGAGATGACTTTCGGGGGCAATTCCCCGTCCCGGCAGCGTGCCGGAACAGAGACTTCTGTCCCCCGAAACTTGTCGTCGATGGCGGCGGCGCTGCGGAACTCTTCGTGGAATATGGCTTGGTATTTTAGGGTTTTCGCGTCGGGGGGAACTTATAGGCGAAGGGGCGACGTCGGTGGAGGTCCTGGGCTCCCTCCTCACCTCCCGGCGCGCCTGTGGGCCCAGCCACGCGAGCAGGTGGTTTGGAGGCCGTGGGCCTCCCCCTGGCTTGCCCTTCTGGCTCCGTGTGTCCCTCGGAAAAATAGGAGGTTTGGCTTTTGTTTCGTCGAATTCCGAGAATATTGCCCGAACAGCTTTTCAGGAACCAAAAACAGCAGAAAACAGGAACTGGCACTGTGGCATCTTGTTAATAGGTTAGTCCCAGAAAATGTATAATAATGATATATAATGCATATAAAACATGTGACAATGATACATAAAACAAGCATGAAACATCAGAAATTATAGATACGTTGGAGACGTATCAACGCCCGCCGTCGCGGCGGCGCCGATTCCGGCGCGGCCACCTTGTCCTGGCACGCGGCGCTCGTGTAGGAGGTAGCGGCCGCGACGGCGGAGCGCCCCGTGTCCTCCGATGTGGGGTTGGAGCACCATGACGGCTGCGCGAGGCGCCGGCGGCGACCGCGGGTCGCGTGGGGGAGAGAGAGAGAGGGGAGGGGACGTCCGCGTGATGTTTTCGCAAAAAAGTCCATGTATTTCTAAGAAATCACGAACAGGTCCCTCACAGCGTTAAAAGTTGGACTGCGGGTTGATTTCTCGTTTAGGGAGGGGCCTTTTTGCAAAACCGTCACGAACGTGTCCTCTGGACCGTCGGATCGCCGGCGGACGGACGGGATGGAGTCACTGTTCAACACTGTTCATTTTCTACAGTGATTACTGTCGCTGCTACAGTAGAGGAGCGCGGAGAGAGCGCCGTTCGGCACAGCTTTTATATATACTATGATTTTAGCTGTACCGTGCCTTTATATGGCGTAGAAAGTGAACACAGATTTTGTGCACCAGTGTGTTCTTCTGGATTTTTTAAATTTTTTTGAATTAGAGTTAAAAAATCATTTTCTTCTTGGATACATATGCATGTTTTCTACGTATCTGCAAATTTGTGATGCAAAAAATAGTCGTATTCCGAGCTACATTAAAATAAAAAATTATGGGCACAAAAAAAGGATAATAGTATGTTGTATTTTTCAGAAATTTCTCTTTTTGTGTAGCCCAAAATACTATCTTTTGGACGATACTTTTGTCGTATGTACATAATGTGTATATATATTTGTGTACCAAGTTTCAGATTTGTTTTTAACCTAGAAGCAGGTTTTTCAAAAAAATTCAAAAAGCAGGCTGCAATGTGCTCAGGAGCCACAACCAATATCCCGAAGAAAGTCCACTTTTTGTCATCTAGCCGCTCTTGAATGAGTTCATTTTTCATGCTAAAACTTCTGCTTAGTCTAAAAATATCTTGAACTTTGGAAAAAGTTCACATCCCGCCCGACCCGATGAAAACATGAACACAAACCAAAAATAAATGATTCGACCAACCGAACCACGACGCCCCTCCCCTACCCTCGTGGCGACAAAACAATAGAAAAACCACCGACAAAAATTCTCTCGCCCGAATGCCCCTTTATTTCTCTCTCTCTCTCTCTCACTCCCCGACTGCAGTTGTCTAGCACAATGTCGGCTGTCATGTCCTACCACCCACGTCCCACCTACACCATAGCACCGCCACACCGTGTTTCACATCCTACTAACCAGTACTTCACCAACCTACCCTTTTTTCATGGCCGTTTCTACGGTACCTTTTACTACTACCAGAGAGGGAGTAGTACGATTTCTAATCCAGCCGTTGATTACTTTGGGTAGTTTAGACTTTTACGTAAATCTTTTTTAGAGTAGTCGCCAATAGAGAGGCGAGGCCCAGAAGCCCACTAAGGATCGATCGGCACCTCGTGTCGTCGTCTCCGATCGCAGCCCCCTTTTCTCCCGTGCTTGCTGTGTGCCCTCAGCTACCTTGTCCGCCGTGATAATATAATACCAAACTGGCGACCTAATATATGTGTGGAAAAATTCAAAAAAAAATACCGAACTGGCGAGCTAGCTCCCATACAAGACCATCGCTCTGCTATGCACCGCCGCATGAAATTGCCAACTGTGTTGGATGGACCCATCCGAGAGCGATCATCTCGATTTGATCACAAAATTTATTTAGGAAAGAAGCTAATCTTGATCTGGCGTAATTCAGAGGTGATAAACCTGACGCACGTCCGTCACAATCACTTTAAAAAATACTCCTACTACAGCTAGTTGGATGTGCATGGCCGTCAGCCCGTCACAACCGTCGGGAGATCCTGCATGCTAGCGTGGGCGGTGACAAGACGATGTAGCTGGTCTAGCTACGCCGCCACCATCGCAGTCTCGCAGGGATCGAGTACCCTTCCGCCCGCCTTGTGTTTAGGGTTCCGGCAAGGGACCTTCATGGCTCGGCTAGGCATCAGGAGACCGACAACACGGATAAGCGCCGGAACACGGCAGTCGCGGGCGTCTTCTCGGAAGAGCGAAATCAATTTTAAGTTCGGAAAAATAGGGATGACCTTTGTTGGGCTGGGGCTGGGCTTCTCCGTGTGTGGGATCCGGTGTTACCAATTTTGCCCTCCTCTTCGTGACTAGTATGAATTGTACTACAAAACTTTTCACCACCAGTAAGAATTGATATGAGCCCTTGGATCCACGAAAATGGATGGCCCTTATTCACTTGGGGGTACCACAAAAGGCCTCTTTTTCATAAAATCATCGTTACAGTATGCTCTTATCACAGCCTCACCGTGTCAGCCTTTTGAAACTCATCGGCTAGCTGCACTTACCACTTGAAGGAAGGAGAATGGTGGCATGAATCGACCATGGGATTCCTCGTACAAATGAGATAATGAAACAATTGGCGAGAGCGCAGTGATAGCATGGTTGATATCGGTCAGGCGAGCGAGGACATGCAGGCGAGCTATGGGTGCGGGCGAGCAGGTTGGCAGATGGTATAGGTGGGCTCGAGGGTCGCCGTGGCGAACTGGCTGGCGGCACCAAAGTAAGACGACATGGCCACCATGTTGGAAATTTGGATAAGAATGTCTGGAATTACCCGGTCCAAACGGTCATGTTCGGCTTGGTTTACTTATTTTGTGTCACTCGTTGTCCACGTCAGTATTTTCCTTTGTTTAGATGGGATATGAACTTTTCTAATAGTTCAGAGCTTTTTTCGTACCAAACAAAGTTTTAAACCTAAAGGAGTATTATCGATTAAACCGTTTAAATTATATATCAAAGATTGTATTTCCCAGCTATATTCTTGTGAATCCTATAACTCTTACTCCTAAAGCATTAATTGTTTGACAATAATACGGCCAATCATTTTAACATTTTAATTGCCGACTGAACAAGTGAGGGTACAAACTAAGTGAAATAAGAAAAAACAAGGATAAACAAGAAATTAAAACCAACAATTTAGAAGCAACGGATCAAAGATAGATAAAGGAAGACCTCATCCGCTCGAAAAAAAAAAAGGAAAACTCTATTATTCAGCCGATCGACTAAACGATCAGTCGGTCTACTCCATGCACGTCGCTACGTTGACTAAGCCCTAACCCAGGGGAATTCCAATTCGGGTCATATGAGCATATGCTCTCACTCTCCAAAAACACATTTCAAAACGTAAAAAGAAATCCAAAAAAATCGAGTATATATCCCGACAATATATGTTCGTACACAAAGTTTCACGAAAAAAGACATTTTTTGCGGCATGTATTAAAAAGATGTCACATGAAAAGTCATTGTAGCACCCAAATTTGTCTTTTTATAGAATCTATGAAAAAAATATCTTTTCCGTGAAACTTGGTGCGTGAACATAAAACATTTAGATGTACAACCGAAATGTTTGTTGGAATTTTTGGACATTTAAAATGCATCTAAAATATATTTTTCCATAGTGGGAGTATGTAGTCTTATGTGCCAAAACACCGCCTCCTCTTATACAGTTATATATTATATAAACCTACTACATATGAGAAAGGCGTTTTGGCTCCTGAGCTCGTATGCTTCTGATAGAATAAAATAAATTAAATAAATAGTAAGACATTTCAAAACATTCTGAATCAAATTGGCGCAAACATATACATGTTTTATAAATACGTGCCAAGTTTCCTGATGAAATGACATGTGTGGTGCTCTGTGTAAAAACAACAAAATCAATGCTTAAAATAATGTTTTAAAATCCCATTTCGGCCACTAATTTGTCTTTTTTGCACGGAACATGTCAAATGTCATTCACCACAAATATTAGCACATAGGTAGAACATTCGTATATGTTTGTCTCAAAAAATTCAGAATTTTTTGAAATATTTTACTATTTTTTAAATTTTATTTATTCTATCAGGAGCATATCAGCTCGGGATCCAATGTGAATTGTACTACGTACATTGAATCTTCATACTTTCATAAAACGATTTGTTTCCTTCACGAAACAAGACTATTTTAAATAATACCTTCATACAATCTCTATGTAAGTATGTTGAATCTTGACACTTTGTTCTACGAAATAGAATAAATTTTATGCAGCTATCTTAAAGTATTTTGTGAATCTTTAATTGAAATGTCCGTGAAACATCAATTAGATACTAGCAAACATGACCGTGCGTTGCAACGGTAGTGGAAAAAAATACGTTTTACCTCGAAATTAATTGACCTGCCTAGAATAATTTTATTTTTCTATAGAGATGAACATAAAGTTAACACAACAATGAAAATGGCTGGAAGGGTAAGAAAAATATGTTGAAACATTTTTATATCTATGATAACTTAATATATTAGACTCATATGGCACACTGGTATACTTTAAATGTAGATGTGCTAACTTCTTGTTCTATTGCGATATATGCAGGGTTTACCATCACACTTTAATCTTTGAATGGTGTGATGTGTTTAAAGTCACGATTAGCTCTTGTTTATTCTAATCCAGATTTTTTTTTGTTCTGCCTGCAGATTTGCATATTCTGTCTTTTTTTGTGCAATGTTTTGTTCTTCGTTAAGCACTTTGGAAATCAGTCAAGAAGTGAGCCCAGCTCACCTGGTTAGTGAAGTGGATGTACAACCCAGCCACCCAGGTTCAAGTCCTCACGGACGCAGATTTAGGTTCTTATTATTTCAAAAAAAAAAACCGCTGTAGGGGCTTCCCTTACCGCATTCCTTTCAAAAAAACTTTGGAAATCAGTCAGCAATTAGTTTCCTAAACTGCCACTGCTAAATTAAATCACTCTTACAATGTGAACTTTGGAAATCAGTCAGCACGTAGAGCATAAAAATTTCAGCTAGCGCAAGGATGGGAAGCTGCAACTCATATTCAGTAACTCGGTTCAGCTAACACAAATTCAGAGAAGAAGTGCTCCACGGTTCCTACTACGCTCTGCTAACTCAATTCACACATTGAACAAGACCAAACGCATCTAAGAAGAACCAAAAAAAAAGCCAGCACCACGAATGCATCCAAACAAATTCCGAACGAATCATGGAACGAACGCAAGGCGGAGCAGTAGAGGGGCGTGCGGTGCCGGCCGTGGGACAAGTGGGCGGCGGAGATCCGCGACCCCGTCTGAGGGCCATCGGTGGTGGTGGCCGCGCTCAGCGAGGGCGAGCGGTGCGCGCCGCTGGCCGAGTTGGATGCGTCCGAGGTGTGGTAGCTGTCGGGGAGCGCCGCCACCGTGGTGTGCCACGCCAACGAGACGAGCCTGCTCCCGCGCCTCTGCTTCTCCCTTGGCCTCGAGAGCAAGATGCAGGGCTGCGCCATCCTCGCGCGCACCCCGGCGGCCAACCCGTCCGTCCACTCCACATGCTACCGACGCTGCTGGACGAGCTGGCGTCGAGGGCGTGAACTCGCTGCAGGGCGTGCACCCGTCGTGTGCATCCGAAGTGTTCTCTGAACCGATGTCAGGTCCTGCTCCGGGCGTGATAGTTGTCGGCCGCTCGCGGGTGTGGTGCAGCGGCGGCGGCGGACGAGCGGGTCCTACCTGGGCGTCGGAGTATGGAGGTGCGTATGGGCACAGATGCCGCCATGCCTCCTCCCTGCTTGGAGCGCGCCGCCATGTCTTCTCCCTGCGTGTAGGGCGCTGTCGTGCCTCCTCATCGCCGGCAGATCGAGGAGGGACAAAGAAACTGCTTGTCGGTGGCTGCTGGCGTGCTCTGCCCCGTGATCATCACCATCTGCCGGCGCCCTCCCCCTGGCCACCATCTCAGACCGCGGACCCCTCCGTACAGCCCCCATCTATTCGCCGGAGATCTGCGCGATGGGGAAGAGCCAATCGATTATTTTCTTTCATTCGGAGAAGATGGAGGTATGAACCGGTAAGTGAGGACTGCGGGTTGATTTCTAACTTTTCGAGGGACTAAAGTGAGAAAATGCCGCGACGTACGACGGATTGGGTTGTCCGATTTCGCCCGTCCTGGCCAAGACAGGACAGTTCATTCTTTCTCCACTACTAATAAACAAGCGAACTTGATATACACTACAGCCACCATGCTCAGTGTACACAACCCGATCTGTACCCCAGACTATATCGCTTAACATGATCTAATGGTCTAGATTGATCTAACGGTGCTCTGGGTGCACTTAGCAATTACCCTGAGCGGACCGTGGCCGAGCGGACGAAAATTTCCCAGGCCGAAGGATAAACTGCCTCCCACGTTCTATCGCCCCCATCCTTTCAACGCTACTATGCCCCTGCCCCGCCGCCGCCTTTCCACGCGAGTCACCGCCGATCCGGTCCGCTGCCTGACCCCCGTCGCCGCCTCTTCACGCGACGCTGCCTGATCCGAGCCCTGCTATCCTGCTTCCTCGGCGCGCCTGACCTCGCACCCACGCTTGCCACGACGCCGCCGGCTTGCACACGTGGATGTTAATGGCGTGCGGGGGAGGAGATGGACGCGCGGCCGGCCGTTGGACGCGTTGGCTAGGTCTAGCCGTTGATATAGACCATCCTGTCGGCCGTCGATGGTGTGCATGGATTCCGCGATCCGCGATAGGCTGGTGATGCGGAGAAGCATCTTCCGGCTGCACATCTCGGTACGCATACTGCTTTCAATGTAGTTTCTCGCTTGTCTTCATTGGTGGAATCCGGTATCGGATTCGTAGCTGGACGACGCGTCGGTGTTGTGTTCTGTTATGATTGGGATCTAATAGACGCTTGATTTTTAAGCTGGATCCTGACTGAATTTCGGACTGTGTGCTGCAGGTGACCAGAGGATAAATAGGGCGAGATGGGGCTTATGTTCGAGAAGATATGCTCTTCACAAGACATACCGATAGGCGATACTCATGATCGGTATCGGTGCCGCTGGAAAGATCGGTGTACTCTCCAAAAGTAAGCCCGACGAGATCGTCATCACCATCCATACAGCCACCACGCTCAGTGTACACAACCCGATCTGTACCCCAGACTATATCGCTTAACAAGATCTAATGGTCTAGATTGATCTAACGATGCTCTGGGTGCACTTAGCAATTACCCTGAGCGGACCGTGGCCGAGCGGACGAAAATTTCCCAGGCGGAAGGATAAACTGCCTCCCACGTTCTATCGCCCCCATCCTTTCAACGCTACTATGCCCCTGCCCCGCCGCCGCCTTTCCACGCGAGTCACCGCCGATCCGGTCCGCTGCCTGACCCCCGTCGCCGCCTCTTCACGCGACGCTGCCTGATCCGAGCCCTGCTATCCTGCTTCCTCGGCGCGCCTGACCTCGCACCCACGCTTGCCACGACGCCGCCGGCTTGCACACGTGGATGTTAATGGCGTGAGGGGGAGGAGATGGACGCGCGGCCGGAGATGGACGCGTTGGCTAGGTCTAGCCGTTGATATAGACCATCCTGTCGGCCGTCGATGGTGTGCATGGATTCCGCGGTCCGCGATAGGCTGGTGATGCGGAGAAGCATCTTCCGGCTGCACATCTCGGTACGCATACTGCTTTCAATGTAGTTTCTCGCTTGTCTTCATTGGTGGAATCCGGTATCGGATTCGTAGCTGGACGACGCGTCGGTGTTGTGTTCTGTTATGATTGGGATCTAATAGACGCTTGATTTTTAAGCTGGATCCTGACTGAATTTCGGACTGTGTGCTGCAGGTGACCAGAGGATAAATAGGGCGAGATGGGGCTTATGTTCGAGAAGATATGCTCTTCACAAGACATACCGATAGGCGATACTCATGATCGGTGTCGGTGCCGCCGGAAAGATGGGTGTCGGTGCCGCCGGAAAGATCGGTGTACTCTCCAAAAGTAAGCCCGACGAGATCGTCATCACCATCCAAAATTGGTTGTGTAAGTAGGAATGAGAATTGGAGCCGGACTGGCTGCTGCTGCGTATGGAGCTCCACACCATTGCCCCATGCCCATCTAAACAAGAATTGTTTTGTACTTATCTTTTCTGCACCACCACAAGTCTCAAGTCTGTACCGTATTCAGAGGGTATTATGTTCATAATTTCAGGGAATGGGAGTTCAGATTGATGGCATCTATGGGGTGATTACGATAGAGAATCATGCACGGGACGATGATTCCAGCTTCCTCAGACAGCAAGTGTTGTATTTAAATTTCTTTCTATTGCAAGATGCTATGTTCAAGATTCTCCAAAAAGATTGAATCTGGGTAGTATTTGCAAATTTGTGAGCTTCAAACTACTTCAACCGAGGTTGCATCATCCAATCTGGTCACAATGGTTGTTCGGGATGACAATGCCAAAGGTGGTTCTCATTTGCTTGACGGTGGGAAGCAAAGCATTGACCGAATGGCACTCCAGCACTGGGCCAATGGTTGTTCTTGGCGGTGCCCAGGAGCTGCTCTCCGGTGCTCACGCTTATCATCCGAGCTGATCAGCTCCAACCTGCTAGGTGTTTGTTTTATCTTGTGCATTCTATGGATGATTAGAAAGAGTTATGGTCTTATGGAGGCTTGTTCTGTCTTCTGATGGTTAGTTTGTGTAATATAACAGTACTAATTAATATAGTTTAAGTGAATGGTAAATTGCTAATGCATACAGCAGTACGAATGCTCAACTCTTTGTTTTGAACAAATGTATCAAGTAGTATGGCAGCTACTGGTTTTTTTATATGAATAAAGTGCAAGGAAATTAACTGAACTGGAAGTGCTGCACTAGAGTATATTCTGTTGTTTATAACCTGAGGCCGAATATGTAGAGTGAAGTATGCATTGTTTTTTTTGCGGTGTGTTTATTTGGACTGTCACTTGTCAGTAGTGCTAGGATCAAAGTATAATGAATACTTTCCATAGGTGGATGTTAGACTAAGATCTTGTGGTTGTTGCTCGAAAAAAAAGATATTTTTGTATGATCTAATAAAAAAATTCCGAGGTGTCACCAAGCATGCCAAGAGAAACCGAGAAATGATGTGGCTTGTCAAAAAGGACATTTCTATACAAAGTAATTAGTTGTGGAGAGAATAATGTTTCTTTTAATTTAAATTGCATTAAAGTTGCATCCTAAGTTCTTGAGACTTTAGCAACCGCATATTGCCACTTGATGATTGTTGGTATGTGGTGGGCCGAGCAGCCCATGAGTTTCTCATATAACAACTTTTTGGATGTTTGTGTGATGGTATGTAAAAAGAAAATAAATTGTTTGTTCTTTCTTCCAAGTTTGGAGGCGGTGACTGGTGTTGATGACTTGATGTTACCGCCTCGCTTGCATGGGCGGGAACCGATGTGTATATCTCATTGTATAGCTAAACACATCAACAAGAAAAAAAGATTGAGTATTCCTAAGGCCTTCCACAGCGTTGCCTTTTACCGGTGCCCAAACCCATTTTGAGGCATCGGGCACCGATGCCCTCCGCTGTGGAGGCGGTGCCCCAGAATTTTTTTGAGGAATCGGAGCAGCTAGGTGCTCCGATGCCCACTTCATCCACACAATAAAATAAGGAATAAAATATAATATTTCTAACTGCTTTGTTGCAACTACCAGCAAACAACCAACCGCTTTCAATTTCACATGACCGTTGCCCGTTGCACTTGTACATCAAAAAAATATGACCGTTTGAGATAGATAGATAGATCTATATATATCACATACATGTTCTTCATACAAACATTTCAAAATTCGTCCAGAAACTAGCTCCCCCAAAGATGGAGCACTCTTCTTCTCAAAGCTTCACAAGCATGATGAACTCCTCCCTCTCACCTTCAGATGCACAGAACCCAAATTTCCTACAGCATACACAAAACCAAATCAGCCAGCAATATCCAAACCTCCACCCATCTCATATGAACTATCCACCACCTCCATATAATCCCAATTTTCAGCATCATTACCCACAGCCTGGCAATATGTACGGTGCTCCAGGAGGTTATCAAGCAAACCCACCCATGCATCCGAGCTACCTTGGTGTTCCTTACCATGGTAATGGTGGACAGTACCCTCCAGGAGCATATGGAGCAGGTTCAAGCAGCAGTCCAGCATCTCCTGTTGGATGCATGCCCTTTCTTGGAGCTGCTGGAGCCACTGGTTCACGAGGAGATGAGAGCAGCCCACCTGCAGTAAGTTATCCAATGTCACCTGCAATAAGTTATCCAATGTCACCTATACATCCAATGAATCAAGATCCTGCTATCAACGATGAAGAAGGCAGTGAGAGCAGTCCTGATGAGGTTGAAAAGAAGGGGAAAAGCAAGAGTTGGACTAAACATGAGGATGAACTGCTAATAGCTTCTTGGCTTCACAATTCATGTGACGCTGTACGTGGGAACTCAAAGAGAGGAGATACCTATTGGAAGGAAGTAGCAGCAGAGTTGAACAAGTATGCAACCAAAGAGGAAAAGAAAACAATTATGCAATGCAAGAACCATTGGACCAAGACAACAAAGAAGGTTACAAAGTTCAATGCTGTCTACAATGTTGAAAGAACTATGTGGCCTAGTGGTGCCAATAACCATGACTTTATGGAGAAAGTTCGTGCCAAATACAAGGTTGTTGCCAATACAAAAAGACCATTCGCATACGAGCACTGGTGGAAACTTGTAAAGAACGAGGCTAAATGGAAAAGTTCATATTCGGCTCAAGATATGAACAAGAGAAACAAGCTCAATGCCTCGGGAGGCCATAGTTCTACAAGCCAAGCAACAGATGAAGAAGGAGTAACTAATAAACCCATGGGGCGAAACAAAGCAAGATTACAAGAGAAATCTGCAAGGAAGTCAAAATGCTCGACTGGCAGCTTGACAAGTGAGACAGTGGACCAATTTAATGAGATTCAACTACGAAAAACAGTTGCTGCTGAAAAAATGGCTGACGCCACCCTTATCCAAGCTGAAGCTGAGAAAGAAAGGGTTGCAACCGAGAAGGAGAAGATAAAGGTTGAAAAACTAAATAGATACCTTGATCTGCTTCACAAAGATACTTCAGGTTATGATGCTGCACAAATGAATAGGCATGAACAAGTAGTGGATTTTTTAGCTAAGGATTTGTTCCATTAAGATTTGGTGTACTATGTAACCATTAGTTGTAAGCTTTTTATGTCCTAGTCTACTATGTAACCATTAGTTGTAAGCTTTTTATGTCCTGGTCTACTATGTAACCATTAGTTGTAACTCGATGGAATATATCTATTGGGAACAAATCATTTCGGCAAACAACATTATTTTTTCTAAAAGACCATGGTACTGCATTTGAATTGCTGGAATTTATCTAGTGGAAACACATGGAAGAAGGAATATACTTTTTAGGATCTAGCTGTGGGAATCTAGCTGTTGGGAAACTAGCTGTTGGGAAACTAGCAGTTGGGAAACTAGCTGTTGAGAAACTAGCCGTTAGAAACTACTCCTTATAAGTTGAGGCAGCAACTCCATTTCACCAAGCCCAACTCACTTCCTTCAGCCAACACAGCAGCTCCATTCCACCAAACATGTCCACCGATGAGAACCCACAAGCAAACCAGCAAGACAATGTTGATGAAGAAAACCAGCAAGGCAGTTTCAAAGCCACAAGTGAGTTCTTTTGGGACTTCATCAATGACCCAGCTGAAGCCCAGATTGAAGCACAAATTCGAGCTCAAATTGCAGCGCAACAGATAGGTGCACACAGAAGACTACCTCGAAGGCACATTGATAGAGACAGGGAAGGTGGTCGAGACCGGCTGATGGCCGACTACTTCATGGACAATCCAAGGTACACTGACAAGCAATTTAGGCGGAGGTTTCGTATGAGGAAACATGTATTTTTCCACATAGTCGAAACCCTTAGTGAGTGGTCTCCATACTTTCAACAAAGAAGTGATGCATTTGGCAAGCCAGGCTTTTCTCCCTTGCACAAGTGCACTGCAGCTATGCGAATGCTCGCATATGGCACACCTGCTGATTTGTTTGATGAGAACTTGCGAATGGCTGAAAGCACAGTCATTGAGTGCATGCTCACCTTCTGCAAAGGTGTGATGGAGAATTTTGCTCCAAAATATCTAAGAAGGCCCACTAATGAAGACTTAGAAAGGTTACTTGCTGTAGGGAAGGCCCGTGGATTTCCTGGCATGTTGGGAAGTCTTGATTGCATGCACTGGACGTGGAGAAGCTGTCCTATAGAGTGGAAGGGAATGTTCACTCGTGGCGATCATGGTGTTTCCACGGTCATGCTCGAAGTTGTGGCCTCTGAGGATCTATGGATATGGCATGCATTTTTCGGGGTTGCTGGATCAAGTAATGATCTCAATGTCCTTGACCAATCGACTTTGTTTGCCGAAGTGGTGCGAGGTCTAGCCCCTGATGTTCATTTTGAAGTCAATGACCATGAGTATAACTTAGGATACTACCTAGTAGATGGAATTTATCCCGAATGGGCAACATTTGTGAAATCAATCCCTATGGCTCAAAGCGTGAAGGACAAGTTATATAAAGCACATCAAGAAGGAGCAAGGAAAGATGTTGAACGAGCTTTTGGTGTTTTGCAAGCTCGTTTTGCCATTATTCGTAATCCAGGGCGTATGCGACAACAGGATGCGCTTGCTCAGATCATGTATGCTTGCATTATATTGCACAACATGATTGTGGCAGATGAAAGGCACACCTACAAGTGTTATGACAAGTATGATTGTGACTATGAAGAGCCGGGCTTCTCCATACCATACATTACAGCTGAACAAGGTCCAATTGATGGATTTGATTTAGTTCTTGAAAAAGAGGCTGCTCTTCGGGATCGAGCCACACATCGCCGGCTTAAGGCTGTTTTGGTAGAGAATATTTGGGAGAAGTTTGGAGGCAATGCAGTTTAGTTCTTTAGGATTTTCAGAAGTGCATTTCATTAGTTTCTACCCCTTATGTACTTTAAATTTGTATTCGAGCATCTCTGTTTTGTATTGTGTAATTCATTAATTTCTACCCCATTTGTGCTTTAAATTTCTACTCGAACATCTCTATTTGTATCGCCTAATTCATTACTTTCTACCCCATATTTAATTTAGTCTACTCTCAATCCGTTACCAAGAACAAGTAAGCAATAACAACATCGAATTTCTTAACAACAAATATCCAGCGGGATCAAAAGCAAGTGAACCAAATTTTACCCGTGTTGCTTCAGTGTTCCATCCGAGTGCAGACCGGTAGATGGCAGCGGCGGCCTTCCCTGTCCAGGATGCGGCAGCAAGCTCGACCTGGACCTCCACCTACACCGCAGCCTGCAGCTACGAACAAGACCTCCATGGCGCCATCCATGGCTCCGCCCACCACCTGCACCATGCCATGGTTCCGCCCAAGATCTCGCCGGACGCGGCGCCCCAACGACCTGGCATCATGCCCTGCTACAGATCCGCCGAGGAGATGGATTTCTAGGCGACGAACTCAGGTAGGAGACGGATTTCAGAGTTTGGGAAAGGGGATCGGGAAGAACTCGCGCGAAGGGAACTGGAGGTTGGCTCAGTCAAGCGATTCTATCCATATGTGGGTCCCGCATATATTTTTTGAGGCATCCATCACGCTGTGAGACCGGTGCCCCAATTTTCTCTCACGGCATCGATGCCGACGTGGCGAACTTTTCAGCCATGGGCATCGGCCAACGCTGTGGAAGGCCTAAGAGGGGAAGGAGAGTGCCCGTTGGGACATCACGACTGGAAGAGAAAACATGAGATGAGATGTTATTGAGCGTTGGTATAGACGTGCATTGCACGTGCACGTGTACTAGTGTAGTAGATAGATAAACACCGTCCTAAAATTGAACACGGGTTGATTTTCATAAAATAGAAATATCTATATATGGAAAAATATCATCAAAGCAATTATGTGAGATGGAGATGTTTAAATAGAAAAAGTGCAGTGCGAATCTGAGGACAACCGACGGTGAGTATAGTTCAACGTGGACTTTTTTTCTTTTCTTTCCAGCTTTAGTTTGTCGAACTCGTTTTCCGTTTTCTCAATTGTTTTCCAGAATTATCTGCTTGGTGGATGGTGATCGGTGAGCCGTTGTCTACAGTTTTTGGATAAAACGTTTTTATGTATCATCGGTGGAGCCGTGGAGGTTCGCCCTCTACATTTTTTTTGTTTTTGTGTTAGCTCTGAGGATGACTCCAACGGGGCGACCCAAACGGACAGGCAATTTGGTCCGTTTGGGTCGTGGTCCGGCCGGGCAGACAGGGGCGGACACCACGCATCCGGAGGGTGAACCCAACTGTGCCGACGTATTTGGGAATTTGTCCGGGTCTTCTTCCTCCTCCAGACGCTGCACATTTCGGCTGACCGCGTCTAGATCGTCTAGATCGATACTTGAGTGCTAGTTGCTGCCGTGATGCAAGAGAGAGCGCAAAAGAATGAGCAAAAGAACGCAATCAGCAGCACGGCTACACCAAGAAATTGTAGAGAAAATGCAAGCAGCAGCACGAGCAAAAGAACGCAATCAAAAAAGCAGTAGAACTAGCTCTAGCTCACCAGCGGCAGATTGAATCGATCGATCAGAGTGCAGTAGAGCTAGCTCAAAGTATAGATCGATCTGGCGGATCTCCCGCCGCCGTGCGCGCTGCTCCTGCCTCGCCTAGCTCGCGCCCGCACTGGCGCAGAGGCGAGGGCGCCCAGAGTGGCGCAGAGGCGAGCGGGGCGTCGAGGAGGGCCGACGACCTAGAGGAGAGGGCCTAGGGCTAGCGAGGTCGCCCATGTCGCCGCCAGGGCCACGGCCAGCGCCACGGCCGCCAGCAGCCGCGTCGCCCTCCGCCGCATGCCTGCAACTTCTTGGACGTCGTCGTCGCCCTCCTGCCCTCCGTCGCCACGGCGCCCTACGTGCTTGGGCGTGAGGACGGCATCGAGGCTGGAGGGCGCAGGCGTTGGGGAGGAGCGGCGCGTTGTGGAGGTGGGGTACGTGTGCTCGACGGCGGCGCGGCTCCGGCGCTACGATTCGATGCGGTGGGGATTTTTCAGGAGAGAGAACAGTGGGGTAGGTGGGAGGAGGAGATTTGTGTGGCTGCCATGTGGGCCAGCATGCGGACAGGGGAGGACATGGGTGGACGCAACGGACGCGTTTTGTCTCCGTTTCTGTCCGTTCCCGACGCAAACCTGGACCAAATTTGGGTCAGAAATGTGTCGGGCCGGACACAAAACGGACAGAAAAACGAAACCATGTCCGAATGCGTCGCCCCGTTGAACCCTGAATTTTCCCAAACGGACAAAACCGGACTCGATGCGTCGCCCCGTTGGAATCATCCTGAGCAATCACACGGCGCAGACCACACTAGTCAGTAGGAGTACATCACACTCGACTTAACAATGAATTACTAAGTATATCAAAGTTGGCCAAAACGGCGCTCTGTCCGCGCTCCACTTACTGTAGCTTACTGTAGAAAATGAACAGTATCTACAGTGACGGTGTGGCCCCACCTGTCAGCGACACACCGCCGGCGTTTTCGCGAAAACAGCCCTCGCGTCCGACGAATTACTCCGCGTCCCTCTGGTTTTACGCATCGAGGGACCTGAACGTAAATTCGCAGCCACTGAAGGGCCTAGATGGCAAAACGTCGCCACTTCCCCCCCTCTCCTCCCACTCGCGAGCGCGTCCGAGATCGCCGCCGGCCGCCGACGCCTCGCGCCGCCGTGGCAGGCCTCCCCGCACGCATCAGAGGTTCCGGCCGGCTGCGCCGTCCTCTCCTCTCCCTCCTCGCCTAAGACCGCGTGCCGAGCCGCCGCGCCCTCGCGGGAATCGGCGCGCCCGCGCCCGCAGCCATCCGCCGCGTCCGCGCGCCGCCGGCGGCGCTCCGGCGACCAAATCCGGGCGGCGCCGCCACCTTCCGACGCCCCGCGTCGAGGCCTATCCAGCGCGCCCAGCCTCGCGTCCTGGGACGCGCTGGTTCGCCGCCGGCAACGCCGTCGCCGCCGCGGCGTCTCCGGCCAGCAGTGAGGCCAGCAGTGACGTCACGGAGACGACCCAGTGGGCCTGGCCTCCAGATGGGCCGCCTGCTGGACCGGCCTGACTGCGGCCCTTTTTTTTTCTCCCCTTTTTCCTCTTTTCCCGAAATCTTTTAAAACTTTTCAAATTCAAATTTGTACACAGCATTGAAATGTACATATTTCCGAACATGAATCGTACAAAAAAAAAAGACAACACATATAAATTCTAATGCTTCAAAATTTAGCATATTTTCCAAACTTATTACCTGTTATTTATTCGTAATTCTCTTTTCCCACAAAAAAAAAAAAACTTCCACACCTCTCCAAACACAAAAAAAAAAAAAATTGCCAAATGTTGTCAGCACCTTCATATACAACCACAATCGAAAAAAATAAATTAACTACTTATTTGTACTACTTATTTACAAATACGTTAGAACACATCAAGATGCACGAAAACAAAAAAGAATATGTAGTACATTTGAGCATTTGAAATTGCTTACGAAATAAAAAAAACATTTCAAAGACTCCAAAAACACAAAAAAAAAATTTGCCAAATATTGTCAGCACCTTCATATACAACCACAATCGAAAAAAATAAATTAACTACTTATTTGTACTACTTATTTACAAATACGTTAGAACACATCAAGATGCACGAAAACAAAAAAGAATATGTAGTACATTTGAGCATTTGAAATTGCTTACGAAATAAAAAAAACATTTCAAAGACTCCAAAAATATATCAACATGCAAAAAACAATTCTCTAGCTACTACCATTTCTACAACTTTGTGACCTTCTCAAAATTATTACAAGTCATACAAATTTTACGTCGCACATGGAACAACCATTTCCCACATGCTTGTGACCTTTTCCAAATTATTTTAGCTTAAAAAAAAAGGAAAAAAAAGAACATCTACTTCAAACATTATAGTGCTTTCTCAAAATAATTACAACTCTTCAAAATCTTAAACAATACATACAAAACCATTTGACACTTCATGTCATTTTATACGTGGATTCGATCATTTTCTTTCAGCCTCAAATAACATCTACAAACAGATTAGCAGTGCTACAAAATATAAAATATGAAGACACTCAAAAAAAAAAAAAACTAAATATGTCAAAGTTTTACCCTGCAAAAAGGCTACACATTTGAAATAGACGGTAAAAAAAATGCAATACATTCAAACATTTCAAACCGCTAGAAAATTGTAGACACTCTAAAAATATATCTCACAGATTGCATTCCCTCTGATTATGAAGTTAACCAAGATTTTATGTCATATTTCAAATATATCCAAACATCCCAAATTTGCAAATATCTAAAAATAACCGACATGGCAAATTGCAACATTTTATCTTCATTTCAAACAATTTAAATCTGAACATTTTTGTTTTCCTAAAAAAACCAAACCATCGTCAAAATTTTACATGAAGGGCGCGGCGTGCGCCGCGCCAAATACCACTAGTAGATCTGATCTTATTCCATCTCCACGTTTTCCACCACACCAACCGATCGTCCATGCCATCTCCACATTTTCCACGCATGTTGGTCTCAGGCAGCTTCTTCCTTACCGCGCAGAGGATTTCGACGGCGCCGTTCTGTTGCTCTCCACGAATGCCTTCATGTCCTGCAGTACCTTGCCGGCGTCGGGGAGCTCCGGGAAGCCGTAGAACCCATGGAAGCCGTCGGGGTACTCCGCGACCTGCACCTTCTTCCCATTCCGCCTCAGCACGTCCACGTACCGGCGCTGCCAGTCCTCGAGCGGGTCGAACCCGCCGATCACCACCATCGTCGGCGGGAACGCCTCGGCGAGGTCGGCGTTCTCGTCGGTCACGTGCGCCGCCGGGTGGTCGCGGGTGGCGCCCACGGGCAGGAACGCCTTCCACGAGAAGTCGGAGCGTTGGAGGTTCACCACGGGCGCCACGCCCTCCTGCCTGAGCTCGGACTCCGTCCGCTCCTCGCCGCCGAAGTATGGCTGCACGGGGATGATCCCGGCGAGGCGGAGTGACTTGGCTGTGGCCTGGTGGTCGGCGGCCCAGCGGTTGGCGACGTGGTGGACAATGGTGCCGCCAGCGCTCTCCCCTGCAAGGAAGCAGCTGGCGAGGTCGACGGGGACGGCGTCGCCGAGGCCCGGGACTTTGCCGGCGTCGTCGATGAAGCGGAGCGCGTCGACGCCGTCGTCGAACGCCGCGGGGTAGCGGTGCTCCGGGGCGAGGCGGTAGTTGACGGAAATGACCACGGCGCCGACCTGGCTGCAGAGGCGGCGGCACACGCCGTTGAAGGGCCCGATGGCCAGGGAGAAGAGCGCGAAGCCGCCGCCGTGGTAGTAGACGATGACGGGCAGCGGGGCCGCGGCGGCCTCGGGGGCGAAGACGCGCGCCCAGATGCCGCGGGAGGCGTCGATGGTGAAGTCGTAGGAGCGCACGCCGGAGCTGTCCGGGCGCGGGTCGGCGCGCGCGCTGAGGAGGCGGTCGATGACCGAGTAGAGGAAGCGGTTGACGGTGCCGTCGCGGCGCTCCACGGCGTCGATGGCGACCGTGAGCCCGCCCACCTGGAGCCGCACCCCCAGCGGCAGCCGCGGAGGCGGCGACGTCGGGCCCTGGCCGGAAGCTGATCCTTGTTTCCCCGCGGCTTCCATCAAGCTCGATCCTTTTTCAAAGCTCACTCGGCACTCGCTAGCTCCTCTGGTTCAGCGTGCCGTTAGCTCTGGTCGACATGTGCTACACATATGCACAGCTCTGTCGTTGTCCACGCCTATGACAAGGATGAAATTAGAGCAATACGCATCCGTCACCATCCGTCGACATATGGGGGGGGGGGGGGGGGGTGTGAAGTGCTGACTAAACTATATCCAGCGTTAATGTAGTTAGCTCACCGATCGGCCGCGATGTCGTTTCATCGCCAAATTTGACACGATGGTGCGTGACATGCTCAGGTACGTGCATGATGTTTTTCGGAATTTTTTGACAAGTTTTCAATTTTCAAATTTTTTTCGAAAAAACCGGGAGCATGTGCTCCCGGGTGCACAAGTGAGTTTCCGGCTCACCGATCACCATCCGTCAAGGCGTCCAGCAGACCATTGTGGAGAACTCTCACTGCAAACGAACTACTCCTATAATAGTTTTCCAGAATCGGGCTCCACAACATTTGTTGCTTGCGTGACGAAAACAATTGAGAAAACGGAAAACGAGTTCGACAAACTAAAGCTGGAAACACACGCAAAAAAAAAAACATATGTCGACGTTGCACTATACCCACCGTCGGTTGTCCTGAGATTCGCACTGCACCTTTTCTATTTAAACATCTCCATCTCACATGTGTTGCTTGCTTATATTTTTCCATATAGATCTTTCTATTTTATGGAAATCAACCCGCGTTCCATTTTAGGAAGGTTTTAATATTGATGTTTCACACACATTTCAATTAAAGTTTCACAAAAACTTAAAAAAACATCATAAAATTTGTTCAATTTCGTAGAAGTGTCAAGATATAATTACATAGAGATTGTATGAAGGTATTATCTATCTATCTATCTATCTATCTATCTTCTATCTATCTATCTATCTATCTATCTATCTTCTATCTATCTATCTATACTATAATATTCCTAAATGCCGTGATGGTACGTTTCGACGGTACGTCGGGTGGTACGTCATGCGCACTGCCTCTAATCCTACTCCGACCTGAACTCCTTCTCAATATGATGCTAGCCAAAAAAAAATTTTTTTTTGATGCTAGCCCATGTCTCTGCCTGGTTCGATCTTGGTCGAGCGCGGCTGCCGGAGACCCAGGCGGTAGATGGAGGGCAGCGCGGATGAGCCCACAGAGAGGTAGGCGCGCTCACGACGACGTTGTACATGGCGGAGCGCTGATGTCCATGGAGACCTTGACATTCCCGCCGGTGAGGCAGTTGGCGAAGCAGGGTCCGCCGCCGTCCTGCACCGCGGTTCGTGGGCTGGAGGAGGGTGGGAGCGAAGGGGCGGCCTCGGTTGAACCGAGGATAGCTGTGCCCAGAGAGAGGGATGGCTGAGGAGCTGCCGACGGCCGGTGGCTGTGCTTGCCGGCCTGCTTATTCTAACAGTCGACCCCGTGCTCCCAGTCTGGAAATCGGCTCTATATCCCATCTCTCTATCTGTTTCTCTCAGTACTCTTACGGATGGCCTAGGAGTGGCAGAGTTCCGAGCAGATAGAAGTAGAAGATGCGTGCGTGGGTGCGTGCCATCTCTGTACGGGAAGAGGATCTAGCGATTGGGGATTTTGTTCTCGATGCGGTATTGTTTTTTCTTTGTCACGTGAAGTGAACGAGCAGATTTTCTAGAACTAAGTGAACGAGCAGTTGGATACGAAGGTGGCCCATGAGTCTAACCGGTCCAGTAAAGGTCTCTTAAGTACGCTACGTCATAGCCCATCGAGCGACCGAAATAGCCAGTCAAAATATGAATCGGGGAACAACTCTGAACCTGCTTCGACACGAAATAGAACTCTAATTCCACTATATCCTCCAGCGCCATTGGGGACGAATATAAAATTCTCAAGTTCCTACAACGAAACCACAGCAAATCACGTCATCCGATTAGGTGCCTCGTATTGACTGATATTTATCTACTCCGACAGGAACTACTGATTATGCTTCGCTATATAATGCTAAGCAGCACCGACTCCCTCGCCGCGTTCTGCGACCTCGTCAATTAAGCAATACGAACAATCTGACTACAACCTGACGCCAGCTAGATGTTCTGCCGATCTCGAGAAACGCCGTCCATCGCAATCTCGCCCTTCCGTCGACCTTGCCGGAATCCCGCCGTATCACTGTGACTCTGTCGCCGTGTCGGTGTTCTGTTCTTAAATTTTTAAATGAAGGTATGTTCTTCTTATATTTGTCCCATGATATTTTAAACTGTTATAGGGCTTAATTTTCTGTTTCACCCACGGTAACCATTTTCATGCAGATGTCAGAGGCGAAACAATGTGCAGATAACTACAAAGGCGTACCAGCTCACTCATACTAAAAAATTTCAGTAAATAGTACCCTCACGTCATCACATCTAACAAATCCTGGTGAAACTGTACCCTCCTACACCAATGCATTCTAAGCATCGCATGATCTGAATATAGTTACGTTAATTATCGACCAAATAGATTCATGAATTTTTATAACATGTATTAGTGTTATAATAATATAGTTTTTTAACAGGTGAAAAACTTGAACTTGCTTGCTCCATTCCACTGCATGAGGGCACACCAAACAAATGTGAACTCATTTTGACAACCTCGATTGATCATGAAGACGACGCAATTGCAAACATGAGAAAATGTAGAAATCAAGCAAGACGGGAACGTAACAGAGCACGACGAAATAGCTTAACAGCCAAAAAAAGGACATGAATGCTCAAAGAAGAGTAGCCAGGCAAAAGAAAACAATAGATGAGAGAAATGCTCGCCAAAGGCAGGCGAGACGGAATGTATCAGCAAAGTAGAGACAAGAGCTGAACCCCCGTCGAAGAGAAACTTGGCACAAGATACCACCTGAGGACAAGATACCACCTGAGGAAAAACAGACACTTCTAACTCGGCGCAATGCAAGACTCGCGGATAGACGAAACACCCCTTGCGCTGAATCCATTGCAATGCCATGTCCGTACGGAGCTACTACGTCATCTTATTCTTGGAATTGAATTGTTTGCTTATTTAATGATATAGTCCACATAAAGTTATATATAAGAACAATGTGGAGGTTTGGCTACAACATAAAGTTAGATATAAGTAACGATACAAAATAGCCCGTGGCAACGCACGGGCATTTAACTAGTTCAAAATATTCTTGTTTTGTGAGAAAAACAAATTGTTTCGTGAGAAAACTACAACTGTGATTCCGGCGGCTGTTACCCCTCCAATTTTTCGAAACGGTGGATTGATTTTCTGGATTTTTCAATGTTGGGGATATCGCTTATCGGAAAACTATCGGTGGACCCAAGATAAGGGGTAAATCGGCCAGCTTATCGGCAAATCGGCCGATTTATCAGCATATCGGTCCATTTATCGGCCGATTTATCTTATCGGTCAGACACTAAGAAGCGATAAATCGGCCGATTTATCGGAATATCGGAAGATATCTTGAATTTTTCCTCTAGCCTTCTATTCCTCTCGCCATGCGGCTCCCGGCCAAAGGCGGTGGTGGCGGCGGCCACTTGGCGGCCCCTAGGTGTGCCCCATCCCTAGGGCATGAGCAAGGGGGAGCCAACCCCACGAGCTCGGTCTCGTGGCTCCTTTTGCAAGCATCTTTATTGTTATCCGAAATAAGCTCCTAAAATTTTCCCGGTTTTCGTCATTCAGAAAGGTTACTGGAATATTAGATAAGAAAAGAGTTTTTCTGTCTTCCCACAATATTAGTATTTTAGTCCAAATAATTAATAAAAATAGTAAATAACATTATAAAATGTTACACTGAACTTCGAAATGAACACATACATTTATGACGTATCGACATCACCAAGCTTAATCTTCATACTTGTCCACTAGTATGAACGATGACAAAATATAACGCCTCTTTAAGTTTAAGAGCTCCATAAATACTTATTCTATAGAAAGGATCTATGAAATATTAGCACTCATAAATTCTAACCGGAGACAAAAGAGCATAAAACAACTATCCTAGCTAATTTACAGCTAATTTTGATTATTGCAGGATTATTTTCTCCCTCTTGTCGCTTCTTTCTCCATTCTCCACCCTTCTATTGACGATGAACTTTTTCCACATTCTTTCCAACGACCCTGGTGTTGGGGTTGTGAAAAGTCTACTTCCACAATACCAACAAACAAATTTGTTTTGTTTGGTAGTAGTAGAAAGAACGATTTAAAAAAAATTACTTGAACTCATCAAAATAACTCAAAATAATAATTAGGGTAAACAAAGGACTTAATGGTGCTTGACAAGTAATATTTGGAGAATTTATAAGCTTGTGTGAGTTACATCAAATAAAATAGTGAGAAGAAAGATGCATAAAAATGCAAATCCTTAAGAAAAAACGTTGCATAAATCCCAAACGGATAATTTGCACTTTATTTTTTAAGTAAGAGAAACAAAACTTTTGACACACTAAAACATAAAATAAAACCAAATAAATATACATATCGGTTTGCCTCACGTAAGCACTTTATTTATAACCATATATCTATGCTATGTTTTGGCAAGTGCTGTCATAAAATCAAGAAAAGTAAAACTTTTTAAAGCACATAATGGGCACCAAAAGAAAATGGTAAATGCATTTAAGTCTGGTCACTTCCTAAGAAAATACTCCTCTGTTCTTAAATATAAGATGTTTTAGGTTTTTCACATGTTGTCTAGATTCTGACTAAAATAAGTGGACATATACACTAAAACATGTATAGATACATGTGTATACATTTGAATTGGGAAAAGGCCTAAAACATGTTACATTGTGGAACGTGGGAGTACATATATATAGGCAAATAAATCAGTGGGGGGCAAGAGACAACCAACATGGGTAAATGCAACTTTAAAGGCGAGATGAAGTTTTAAATCATCAAACCAACCATAAGTACACTTCCATCTAACAAAATAATTGTTGGTGGCATCATGATCAACCTCAATAGTATAGCTATACGCATACATGTAATAGGAAGAAAGCCAATATTTTCATCAAAGAAATTAGTCACCCAAAGCATTAGTACTTTCTTCCAAATATGTATTCTCATGATCACAAGTAATGAGTAAAAAATAAGCATAGTATTAGCATCATGAGCAACAATGTCATCATAAATAACTAGATCTTCATTAGGAATGTCGTCATTAACTTTAGTATAATTCAAAGTAGTAGTATCATTACCCAAATGTAGTGTCCAATCATTTATCATGAGGTGCATCAAAGAATCATTGCCTTATCAAAGCATTCATTATCAAACTCAACACTTGATTCATAAAGTCTATCATCAGAATACCCATCAAAAATAAATTTTGAGTAGCCAACACTTGGATTTTCATATAGCGCGCTTCTCAAAGAATCACGGATAATATTACAAATCGTCTCTTAAAGGAGCAAATCATATAATTTTTGGGTATTTCTTTTTTAAAACACA
Source organism: Poa pratensis (assembly GCA_947311845.1). Classification (NCBI taxonomy): domain Eukaryota; kingdom Viridiplantae; phylum Streptophyta; class Magnoliopsida; order Poales; family Poaceae; genus Poa; species Poa pratensis. The sequence continues at coordinate 20,216,561 of CAMZMU010000092.1, read as the reverse complement.
AACCAATATATTAAGCTAGCAAGCCGCCTTATTAAAAACCTTACAGTCCCCTTAGGTACCCTGGTAAGGAAAAGAGTGGTCTGAAACTTACTGCTTTAAACATTCACAATAGTTACATTGTTTATCAGGTTGCTTACAATAAAATTTGGGGCCTCAGCCGTCCAACTACAGGAATTCTTATCAATAAAAATATCCTTAGCTAGCTCATGAGCAACCTGTTTGGCCTCCCTCGGACAATAAGAAAAAATAATAGAGCCTATATTCATCGCCAAGTCCACGCAGTCCGCAAATATTGCCGCTGATGCATTCCACCAGGATGGTTCTCCTGTGCGGGCTTGAACAACTTGTAGAGAGTCTGACTCAGCCACCACATTACTGCATCCTAACCTGACCGCCAACGCCAGACCATCCCTCATCGCATATGCTTCAGCTAGCTCTGGAGATGCCACATGGGGAATACTAGGGATATTAGCGCGGCAATGCCACGCCCGTTTGATGAATTTCAAATATTTTTTTTTTGTTGAAATATGAATATTATTTGAATTCAAAAAAGTTTGCGCTTAAAAGTGTGTTGAGATTTTGAAAATTGTTCGTATTGGAATGTATTGAAATTTGTATTCTTTTAATTTGAACAAAATGATCAGATTTGGAAGGTATTTAAAATGAGTTGAAATGATCAAATAGGTTTTAGAAAATGTACAATTTGGAATTTATTCAAATTTTAATTCTTTCACTGTTTACCAAATGATCAGATTTTAAAGTCATATGAAATTTTGAAATATTCAAATTTGTAATTTGAGTTGGAATGCTCGAATATGATTGTTTAGGGTTTAGTCTAAATTTAAGAATGTCCGCATTTGAAAGCTATTTAGATTTGAATATGCTAATTTTTTTTTAAAAAAGTTTGCTGTTGCAATTTGTTTAAATTTTAAAATTTGTTAAAATTGGGAAATTTTTTATTTTTGAATTTTTTTTACGTTTATTGAATGCTCATTTTCGGAAGGCATTGAAAAATTAAATTTTCAAATTTGAATTTTTGTCATATGACATTAATAGTCAGTGTTTATTTTTGTAGTCATTTTTTTTGTCATATTTGTAAATAATGCGGTGTAAAGAATTTGAATTTGGAAATGTCCACATTCGAAAGTTTTTCCGATTTGGATCTATTGAAATTCAAAAATAGTTTATGTTTAGTAAGTTGTTCAAAATTTCAGAAATTGGTAAATTTGGGAATTTATTCATATTTGAATTGTGTTTACGTTTATCAAATGCTCAGATTTGAGAGCCATTCAAAATTTTAAAATATTCAAATATGGAATTTGATCGTACGGCATTAATAGCCTTTTTTTATGTTCATGTTGATATATTTGTCATATTTGAATTCTTTTTTGCATTCGTTAAATGCTCAGATTTAAAATTTATTTGAAATTTTAAAATATTCAAATTTGGAATTTGGTCATATGGCATAAGTAGGCAAAGTTTATTTTTTGTGGTCATGTTGATATGTTTGTCATATTTTTGCTGCACTCATGTGGTAAAATTCGAATTTAAAAATGTCGAAATTTAAAAGGTGTGCAAATTTGAGAATCGCTGGAATGCAAAGAGAGCGTACGTTTTAAAATTGTCTAGAGTTTGAAAATGGTTCAAATTGGAAAGTTATTTAGATATGAATTCTTTTCACGTTTGTAAAATGTCTAGATTTGAAAGGCATGTAAATTTTGAAATATTCAAATTTGTATGCCGCGTTATTGTGGTAAAATTCAAACTTCGAAAATGTCCAAATTTCCAGAGTGTGCGGATTTCAAAATTTGTTCAAATTGGGAAGCTTTTCAGATTCGATTTCTTTTTACGTTTGTAAAATGATCAGATTTGGAAGATGGTGAAAAGTTTAAAATATTCAAATTTAAAATTTGATCGTATGCCGTAAATAATTAGTATGTATTTTTTTTATCGTTGTGATATATTCTTCGTATGTTCATGATGGATATAGCTGAAGTTACTGATTTTGCAGCATTTAGTAATTTTTGAAAATTGTTTGAATACCCTAGAACAATATCTGTAAAGCGTTTTAAATTACTTGAAACATGTTCTGTTTTAAATTTTGGTTTTTGATTCAATTATATTTATTTGGAAAGTAAGCTTAAAACAGCTATTTATTGATATTTACATTTGTGGTATTCTTATTTTGATATTGTAAAGCCCATGATATAAATGGGTAATCGTATTTAAATGATCTAGCAAACTCTATTTAAATAAGATGTTTTGTACCAAATTATTTTATTGGGCTTGTCATATTGAATGTTATTGTTGATATTGTATTTCTGGATTTTATTTGAGTTCAAAAATAAATTATGAAATCTATATTTTACAAAATGACGTAAAGATGTCAAATGAGCCTTTATGTATTATTTAAAAAAATTAAGATTTTAAATAATTTGTAAAAGGTCCCAAAGTATTTAAAATGGCTATTTTTATTTTCATATTTTTTTGGAAATTGGTCTAAATTGATTTGGAGCTGTATTTGAAAAGTTACAAAAGTTTTGGAAAACAGAAAAACAAAAAAAGAACACAAAAAAAGAAAGGCCGAGCCCGCCGCACAGCAGGCGACCCAGCCCATGAACCGGCCCACCTCTTCAGCCCAACGCCACGGTGACGTCACGGCGACGTCACCAACGGCCGGAATCTGCCGCGGCGGCGAGCACGCCGGCGACGAACCCGCGCGTTCTGGGACGCGCGGCTTAGCGCGGCGGACGCGCCTCGACTCGGGCTACCCGTACGTGGCGGCGCCGCCGCGCCTGGGTCGCCGGAGCGTGGACGGCGGCGGCCGAACGCGGCGGCGGAAGCCGATCGCGGCGGCGGCGAATCCGGCGCGTGTGCGGCGGCCCAGCACGCCAAACTTGGCGAGGACGGAGAGGACGCAGCGGCGGAGCGTCCTGTGGGCGTCGATTTGTCCGGGGAGGAGTGTAGCGGCGGCGGCGATCCCCGGGCGCACAGGAGAGAGAAGAGAGGAGGGGGAGGTCTGCGGACGCTTTTCCACGGAGGCCCCTGGCTTTTCCGAAATTAGTGAATTGGTCCTTGGCAGGGTTTTTTTTTAAGTGGCGGGGGGTTTTCTGTAAAGTTGTGCGCCAAAATCCGTGCGGGGGCGACGTGTCGTAGCGCGATTGGTAGAAAGTCCGCTGCTACAGTGTCACACGGTACTGTCGGACGGCCAGCGTTTTTCGTGTGACGTGGATGCGGGACGGGAAGCGAATCCGTCCAAATTTCATATATAGTACTATAGTTTGTTGATGCAGCCAAGAAGCTGCCTTGATAATCTCTAGCAACCACCCCTGTAGAACCTACATTCAAAAGAGCAACAAAAGAAGCATCGACATTGATTTTTACTTGCCTCGGTTCAGGTTTAGACCATCCTTCTCTGTTGTAACGCTGACGACCAGAAGTTGTCGCTGCGTTTGCCGAGATTGCAAGAATTGACATTTTGCATCGATACATTGGATTGGGGGAACAGGTTCATCGTGGGTCTCCTACGGATCCACCAGAGGTAACAACACGCTACGGGGATCCACCAGAGGTACCAACACGCTACGGATATAACCTCTTGCAATCTTAACACATGCTCCAGAACAGCAGATGCTGACAGATCAACAAGAAGACTACCGTTAAGAACATGGGGAGTTCCCAAAGCCCTGCATAGCTCGCCGTAGGACATAGAAAAAGAAGATGTCGGATATCGTCAGGGCCTTGATTATTTCTTAATGCTAAAACGACAAGTAATATACTAATAGAAATAAAAACAATTTTCCTTTTTGGCGCATTTAGCGGGACGTACACTAAATGATTTCGAACAAACCCCACATCTTCGACACGTCCACGCAAATTACGACAACAGTTTCAAATCAAATGTCGTTCTCGTCGGACGCAGCATTTCGCACGATCCAACTTGCCTCTGTTCATCGCGTGGTCGTGGAGGATTCCGGCGTCGACGACGACGCCCTGTTGCTTTCCACGAACGCCCTCATGTCCTCAATGACCTCGCCGCTGTTGGCGAGCTGCGGGAAGAGGTAGAACGCGTGGAAACCCTGCGGGAACTCCACCACCTGCACCGCCTTCCCCTTCCGCCGCAGCACGTCGGCGTACCGGCGCTGCCAATCCTGCAGCGGGTCGAACCCGCCGACGACAACCAACACCGGAGGGAACGCCGCGGCCAGCTGGGCGTTCTCGTCGGTCACGTGCGCCGCTGGGTGGTTGCGGCTGGCGCCCGCCGGCAGGAACGCCTTCCACCAGAAGTCCGACCGCCGGAGGTTCACGATCGGCGCCACGCCGTCCAGCCTCAGCTCCGACTGCGTCCGCTCCTCGCCGCCGAAGTACGGCTGCACGGACAGGAGGCCAGCGATGCGCACGGCGGTGGGCTGGCGTGTGGCGGCAGCTGCAGCCCAGCGGTCGGCCACGTGGTGGATTATGTTCCCGCCGGCGCTCTCCCCGGCGAGGAAGCAGCTGGAGAGATCCACCGGGACGTCGTCGCCGAGGCCCGGGACGCCGCCGTTGGCATCGATAAAGAGGAGCGTGTCCGTCGCGTCGTCGTAGGCGGCCGGGTAGGGGTGCTCGGGCGCGAGTGGTACTCGACAGAGACCACGACGGCGCCGATGCCGCGACACAGGCGGCGGCAGACGCCGTCGAAGTAGCAATGGGCCGCGGAGAACACCGCGAAGCCGCCGCCGTGGAAGTAGACGACGAGCGGGAGCGGCCGCGGCCCGGTCGACCCGGCCGGCGAGAAGACGCGCGCCCAGAGGCCGCGGGAGGCGTCGACGGCGAAGTCGTGGGAGCGGACGCCGGAGCCGTCCGGGCGGGGGTCCGCGCGCACGCGGAGGAGACGGTCGGCGACGGCGTAGAGGCAGCGGTTGACGGTGCCGTCGCGGCGGTTGATGGCGTCGACGCCAACCGAGAACGCGGTGGCCTGCAGCTGCACCGCGCACGGCAGCGCCGGTGGCGAGGGGCGCCTAACGCCACCTCGCACTTGCTTTTGGCTCGTGCTCTCCATTTCCATCATTTCTTCCACTTGGCTTGCTGGCCGCATTTGACTATTTACACAGCGAGGATAGGACTCCGATTCTTTGCCCATCGCCCAAGTTCTCATTTGGATTTGTGTAAGCGTATGGGCTGTCAGCTCCAGTAACTTTTTTTTTTGAAAAGGGAAACCCAGCCTTAAAATAAAAGTATCAAAGTAGTATCATCCAAATATTACAACTCAAGGATCGGCCATAGTAGCCTCAAATACCAACCAACGAAAAACAACCAAACAAGATAGACTACACATATTGAAGTCTTCTAAAATGCTGCCACCCCCATGGCTGAAGATTGCTCGGACAACCGCCATAAGGCGAGAACATCCATCATCCATGGGGGCCCGCTGCTGCTGCGACAGAAGAAAGGACCACAACTGGATCCGGTATGTAGCACGGTGGACGACCTGCAAAAAATGAGCATCTCTCGTTTTGTTAAACACAACATCATTCCGACAGTTCCAAACTGACCATAAAAAGGCACATACACCCATGCGAATACGTGACTTCGTGTCTTTATCTAACTCATCTAACCAATGGCCAAACATATTAGCTATGCTAGTAGGAGGAGATATGTTAAAAGTGAAGTGAAAAGGCCGCCATATGTCTTTGACAAAAGAACAAGATATGAGAAGGTGTTCAACCGACTCATCCGTCGAACAAAATACACACTTTTTACATCCGACCCAGTTCCTTTTGATTAAATTATCTTTCGTAAGAATAACCTTTCTTTGGAGGAACCACATAAAAATCTTAATTTTTAAGGGCACCTTGATCTTCCAGAGATATTTACGCAAAAAAGGAGTGTGTCCATGCATGTAATCTAAATACATTGATTTAACGGTGAAGGCTCCATTTGTAGTCAAAGCCCATCGAAATGTATCATCTTCATTTGATAAAGTAACCGTCATTAGTCTCTCTACCAAATTCAGCCAACGTTCCCATCTATCCAAAATTAAGGTTCTCCTAAACTCAATATTTAGTGGATTATTCGATAACACGTGTGCTACCAGGACATTCTTATTTCGCACCACATTATATAGAGAAGGATATTGCGAGGCTAAAGGGCTATCCCCGAGCCAAGTGTCCTCCCAAAACAGAGTATGAAGTCCATTTCCCACCATAAACGAACCTCGGTTAAAGAAATCATCTTTGACACTCATTAACCCCTTCGAAAAAGGAGAATCATGAGGTTTCGGTTGTACTTGGGCCAAAGTTTTTCCATTAAGGTATTTGTTACATAACAATTCTTGCCAAACACTTTGTTCAGTCAATATCTTAAATAGCCATTTGCTTAAAAGACATTTATTTTTTTATTTCTAGTACTTCGATACCCAACCCTCCTTGGTCCTTTGGGCGACATATAATGTTCCATTTAGCTAGCCTATACTTTCTTTTATGCTCATCACTCTACCAAAAAAACCTAGAGTGAAAATAATCCAGTCTTTTCCTCACTCCAATTGGAATTTGGAAGAAAGAAAGTACGAACATTGGTAGACTAGAGAGAACCGAATTGATCAATACTAGACGGTCCCCATATGAAAGCATTTTACCAGCCCAACACCCAAGTTTTTTCTCAAATCTATCCTCTATCATTTTCCACTCCTTATTCAAAAGCTTTCGGTAGTGTATAGGGATTCTCAAATACTTAAAAGGCAATGAGCCTACCTTACATCCAAAAATGTGGCAGTATTCATTTTGTATCTCCTTGGCTTTGCCAAAGCAATATAACTCACTCTTATGAAAATTTGTCTTAAACCCGGATAGTTTCTCAAACATAGAAAGTATCAACTTCATGTTTAAGCCTTTTCCGTGTTATGCTCAAGAAACAAAATAGTATCGTCCGCATACTGTAGGATAGACACTCCTTCGTCAACAAGATCAGGAATGAGGGCCCCTACCTGGCCATCCTCTTTAGCACGTGCAATGAGAACCGCCAGCATATCTGCAACAATATTAAAGAGAACCGGAGACAAAGGATCCCCTTGTCGTAGGCCTTTAAGGGTTTGAAAGTAATGACCAATACCATCATTCACCGAATCCCTACACTTCCACCCTGAATAAAGCGGCCTACCCATTCACACCACTTAGGATCAAAACCCTTCATTCGCAGTGCTTGCTGTAGGAAAGACCATTTAACTTTATCGTAGGCCTTTTCGAAATCAATTTTGAAAAGAACACCATCCAGCTTTTTCTTTTGAAGCTCATGGATTGTTTCATGCAAGATCACCACTCCCTCTAGAATATTCCTACCTGGAATGAACGCAGTCTGGGTAGGTCTAATCACCTTACTCGCAACCGAAGTAACACGGTTCGTGCCTACTTTTGTGAAAATCTTAAAGCTCACATTAAGTCAGCTCCAGTAACTACACGGCTGCATTCAGTTTCCGTTGCAGAATGAATAATTGCTACTCCAAATAATTGCAGTACACAACTTCTGGATAACCTGAAAGCCATGGCAAAGATGCTGTGGTAGCCTAGGGAACTCTATTCAGTTTTCAAGGCATCTATTTGGGACGAAACGACTTGATCTCCGGAGGTCAAGTCAAAGGTTGTGCTTGTGCTGATGGGACAATGCAAACATAGACAGATACCAGCGTTGCTTCTTACTGCAAAATTCCTTGGCCAAAAATCTTGCACCCTTCGTCGCCCCAACCACCAAAATTCTGCTATCGTACACTCTTATCCGACCAAACCAGAAGAAACTGAAATCCAAAAGGATTTTGGGTCTTCACATACTTTTACAAACATATTAAGCTCCATTTAAGGCAAAACAATTCAATAATATTCTTTTAGAGCTTTTAGCAGCTGAAGAGCTGTATTGGTTCCAACGGTCAAATGAAAAATGGCTTCTTCAGGGTGATAACAACACTAGTTATTTTCATCGAATTGCGAATGGGAAACGAAGGAAACATACGATGCATTCGTTGAATGATGGGGATGTTCTTACTGAGGGTACTGATAATCTTTTGAAGCATGCTATGGAGTATTATAAGGATCTGTTTGCTCCTGCTCCTGGGAACTTATTCAATTTCTCTGCTGACTTATGGGGTGCTCACGAAAAGCTTGATGATAGGGATAACGAGATTCTTGTTAAACCATTTACGTTGATGAAATTAAAAAGGCTTTATTTTCGATGAAAGTTAATAAGGCTCTATGGCCGGATGACATTCCGGTAGAATTTTTTCAACATTGTTGGGAGATAGTTGTCGTCGTATCGGCATCGTAGATAGGAGACGGGGGTTCTCTAGCCGAGGGGTGAAGGGGAGCATCGTCGAGGTCGAGATTGAACAAGGAAGTTTACCCAGCTTCAGATCTCGCAGCGGTGGCGAGACCCTACGTGTTGCTATAACTCGCTATAATGGCAATCGCCTTGGTCGGGTTACAATGAGTACGAGAGTATGTTCAACGTGCCCTAAAGGCGTCCCGGGGTCTGACTTTTATAGGCGGCCGGACCTAGGGTTACAAGGGACAAACGTGTCCGGCAAGACTACAGAGCCCTAAACCTATCCGGCAAGTCACTGCCTTCCGTCTTGATCTTAGTGGCGTCATGGGCTTCAGTCTTGGGCCTCCGTCTTGCCATCCTCCGTCCGCCTTGTATGCTGGCTATCTGGGCCGCCCGGCAGGCCAAAGCCTTCACCACCATTTTGGGCCACCCTAGACTAGCCGGATTGATCCATGTCAGTGATACCCCTAGTAGGTACTAGATTTAGGGGTGCGCCTTGGCGCACGACTCACCGAGCCCTGTTTTAACGACACGCCATACATGATGCTAATAATCAACGGGTATAAATAGTTATATCCATTTGTAAATTTGAGGAGAAAATAAGACAAATAATAAACAGATAACAGATTCATGTAACCAAACCTGTACCTCTTCAAAAAGTATAACCTCACGGGCGCAAAACTCTTTAAAACCCCTAAACCCTAAGAACCGAGCAAACACGAAAACATACAATATTTTTCTATCGGTTAAACGTGGGAAGAAACGGTCGAATGCGTTTGAACCATGGAAGTCGACAACACGTGGTAAAAACTAAACTGTCTGCGATGAAGTATTCTATATTGTACTATGATCCATCTGATATATTGTATCCACGGTCAACAAAACGCATCTGACACAAATCAAAGAAACCACCGTGCGCTCCTCACATAAAGCTTTGTGGATGTGACACGAACCACATGGGTGTCTCCCTATCCATTCGGACGGCCTACCACGCAATACATAGAAAAGCAGAAATTCGTGCACGCATGGATCAAAAAACAAAAAAGGTTGGACCATCAATATTACTTCCAACCGTTAGTCGCAAAATTATACCATAAAGGACCTCTTCCGGGAAAATGCACCGTTCTCGAGATACGCGCCATCAATAATTTCTGGACATGATCCCCTCACATTTTGAATTACCATACAACAATAAATTCTTAAATCTCGAAGTGTTCATACGACTCAACCCTTAAGCTGTTCACACACGTCTAGAGCCGCTATATAATGTACATACCACGCCGAAACGACGGCATAGTCGAAATGCCTGGAAAAACACACAGGGATATCCTCTCTCCCTTCCATACCCTCTCTCCCTTCCATTCCAATGGCGCGAACCGAAAACTCCCGGCTCTACCACTACAAGGAGCAAGACATGTACTTCAGGGTGACATTCACTCGCCGTGCAGCAAGAGTGGAGAATTGATCCGTCGCGTCAAGGAGATGTTCCTTGACAACGCACCGGTAAAGTGTGTTCCCCTGGACTGCGAGAACACCATCGGTCCAAAATATGTCAAGTAGAAGAATCTCCCAGCCGAGAGGCAGCACCGCGCCGCTGTCCTTCAACTGTCGGTGGCGTACGAAAATTTGGTCTTCCAGATAAGCAAGGCCAATGGAGTACCGGATCTCCTAAGGGAATTTCTCAAGGACAAGGAAATCATCTTCTGCGGCGCGGCCATCAACAACGACGTGCGTATGCTGCAATCCTACGGGATTGTAATTCCCAACACGCGCGACCTCCAGTCGGCGATCTGGAACCCAACGACCAATTTTCCTCCGGGTCTCTATGATCTTGCCAATTTTTATATTGGGACGAACATTTCGAAGAAGAATACCAAGATAGTGTCCATCAAACAAGAAGACTAGGAGGAAGTTCCACTGAACGTCGAACAAATAAGGTATGCTGCTCTAGATGCTCGCCTAGGGTTTGAGATTGCTAGAAAGTATTGAAAATTAGTTGGGTATAATAGTCCTCAAGATCATCTCAATGTAGTTTAACCAACTTAGTAATCATGAGCATCTCATATCAGCGGAAGCTTGCCGCCAAATCACATGCACTTCAAATTTGTTGTGTGTGTAGTTTTTGAGGGGTTGATAATTTCTGGATTCTCCTCAGTTTTGTGTGCGTGTTTATGTACTGATGGTCTTCCATTTGAATGATAAGCATGCATGGAAAGTGTCTTTTACCCAACTGCCAAGTAATCCCATCTACAAAAAAAACGACCTATTACGTCGATTATGTACCGCATTACCCAACCAAAAACAACATCAACGACGCGAGCAGTTACCCTTAGCGAACACGTTTATTCTTTCACAACGACAGGGAACACCCGCCGGCTTAAGAACGCGGATGTCATGATGATCTTGTTTCCTCCCGAATCGTACATCAATCCAGCCGACTCCCGGGACACGACCAACACATAAAGACAAAGGTCAGTCCAGTCGACTCCCGAGACTCGACCAGCACATAAGGACAAAGTTCAGTCCAGCCGACTCCCGGGACTCGACCAGCACATAAAGACAAAGGTCAATCCATCCGACTCCGGGACTCGACCAGTAACCTCCGCGCAGTACTCGGCTGACCAGCGTTCATCCCCATATGTTTGGTTGACTTTAACAAAACATCCCGACTTAATTAAAACAGGGCAAAAGCTTTGCCTTTTATATTGATAAAGAAGGAGCAAACATGGGACCAGGAGTAGGCTAAAATAAAAATAGTTACATGGTAAAGAAAAACTAAATCAGGGGATAATTTCGACAAGCGCTTTGGCCCCCGGTAGGATCCAATTATTCCCCTCGCTCTTGATACGCTGGATGAGGACGGTGGGCATCGAAAACTTGTTGTTGGCCGTGCTTAACATGAAAAAAAAAAACAGTAGTCTTATAGCGTGCCTACGCGTGTCTCAAATCCATAGGTCAAGAACCATGTACTCCATATAACATACTGATGGCTCCCAAGTGCAGGAGATCAATTGTAGTACCTTTCAATTAGAAAAGGTTGTCGAACCCACGAGGAGCTGAAGGTATTGGTTAGTAAGATTGATAAATAAAACAATAAAAGATGCAGATGTTTTTGGTATTTTCAGTTGTATAATTGCAAGCAGATAACAGATAGTAGCAAGTGAAAGCTCTCAAAGAGAGAAAGCCCAATCCTCTTATGTGGCAAAAGGACAAGCTCAAGTGATGTGTAACTTATATGTGGCAAACGTTCCCGAGGGCGGCATGGATGATGCTAGGCATAGAGATTTATTAAACAACACGTTGAATATCTTGTCAAGTTTTAATCCTCTTTGGACGGAGCCATAATTAGGTATAGCTAAATAAATAAACTACAACCCCTTATGATGGATCATGTGGCCAAGCAAATGACTGCACAAGAATTATTAAGACCTAAAGTCCCACCATAGCATTACACTCTAAGGTCCCCGATACTAATACCCTCATAATATAACTTCATGACTCGGTCTCAGGTTTACGTGTCCTCCCAAGTCTCCATCAATTCATTACACTACGGTGTTCTCCTATGAGCCCATAAAGGTGAAGTGTTGTGCAGTCGACGTTCGCACAACACCATCATAGAATCACATAAAAGATAAACTCTTGACAAAATACCAACACATGTCATATATAAATCAATGCCAATTCATCCTATGCCCTCAGGAACATACGGGAACTACTCACAACGTGCGAACATGATCATAATCAGTGGCATAAGTGGTACAACACAATCTGAAATTATAACTTCACCACCAAATAATGACAAGTACTCAATCACAAACATGAATAGTAGCACAAGACAAGTATCTAGGGTATAGCAACTCTCAAACTGCGAGGGGAACGGAGTGGATCACGGTGATGATGATGGTGATGGTGCTGGTCTTGATGGGGGTGATGATGTAGAGGCCTCCTCCCACGCCAAGGAGGAGAGGTGATGACGATGACGATGATTTCCCCCTTCTCCGGAGTTCCGGAGCAGCAGGATCTGACCCCCCTCGGAAGGGATCAGGAGTTTCGCCGCCGCCGCGACCTCGGATGGACTTGGAAAAATTAGGGCGTTACTTTTCGGGCGAGACGAAGGCGTCTAAAAAGCCCCAGGCGAGGAGGTGCCCGAGGCCAGTTTGGGCTGGTCCCACGCGGCCAGGTACATGGGCCGCGTGGGCCACCCCCATTTGGCCCTCGTGGCTCTCCTCTCTTCGGTCTTCTTCCCTCTGCCTTTCTCCCGATGAAAAACTGACGCAGTATTTTTCCTTTTATTATTTGAGGTCCTGTAGCTCCTGAAACATTAAAGACAAGAAAAAGGAGGTTTTCTGCCTCCCAGAAATTAAATACCAAAAATAGGGACTTTGTATGAAAGTCCCCAAAATCATCTAAAACATGTAGAAACAATCATATAATCATGCAAATAACATTCTAGTATGATACTAAAAGTTATATAAATGATGATATAAAATGCACGTATCAACTCCCCCAAGCTTAAACCTTTACTCGTCCTCGAGTAAGTAAGGACATAGATCATTACATGCATCAATGGACTTATGGTTGATAAATAAATACGGGCATTGTATCATCATCATATTCAATTGCAAGATAAGATTAATGATCTAAAACTCATACATATGAGGGCAACATAAGTAGAACTCTAGCAATCACCCCTTACTTTTGAAAGCAAATAACCATTGTATGTTGGACAATCGAATCATATTGTTTTTCACATGCTTTTGCTCTTCATGGCAAGCATTATAATCTTTTATACTTTGCTGAAATTCAAAGACAAGATAAACTCTCATTGGATAACAAGTTCAAAAGAAGACAAATGAAAAGACAGATAGATATAAAAATTGTTATCACTCTTGCTTGACTAGTAACTAGTGCAAACTTTAGTCATGGATATCTCAATCAAGTTCCCATGCTCTACACAACCCTTTTCTTACACTTTCCATGGCTAGCTGAAATTTCAGGTGCCTTCCTTTCATTCACATTCAAGAGCATAAGTATTGAAATATCCATGATCATTAATTTGCTCAAAAGATACTAGGTTGTAACAAGAGTGTTTTATATCCTTTTCATTAAGTCTTCTCAACTTCTTATCCTACAAGACTATATCTTAACCTCAAACTATTAATTCACAAGTCTTTTTACTTCTTCTATATTGAGATAATTCTATAATTGTCCAACATACTCAAGTTAATTAATTTCAAGGCAAGATGTGATTGAAATTCTAAATATGCCACGCTCATTTGCATGAGTGTTACCCATAAATCCCCAAACAAGAGAATCATGGATGACACCATACTTTAATATTCATTGATAAACCATAAGATAGGGATACATGATAATGCTCCATGAGCTCACACACGCCTAAGAGATATTGATAACTAATCGATAAAAGCAAAGCACACCATGACTAGATAGATATGATAGATTGATAAAGAGAAAGACTAGATGGAACTCCCCCAAGCTTGGTGTCTTGCTAGAACTCCTCTCTTCTTTCACATTGCCTTCATAATAATTATCTTCAAGATCCCCAATGATCTTCATCATGAGGTTGTAAGCTTTTTCGAACTCTTTTGCGGCTTCTCCCAGTTTTTGCATGAGATTCTTCTCCACCGACTCTTTGCAAGGCTTCCACTCCGGGCTTGGCACCTTCTTGTTGGGATCTTGCGATCCCATTCACCAGGATAGTTCTCTTGAGTGGTGCGCTGAAATTCCCTGTCAATAAGAGTAGAAGCTACGTTTTTGCTCGCAAGGAAGCGCCTGGGAACCTTCCCTCCGGTCTGCATGCGCGCGCCCCGCCTCTTGTTTCCAAGAGAGTGGTTCACCCTCACGCCGGCAACAGCAATGGGTGATGGAGGTGCTGTCGCCAAGGGCGCGATGTCGACGGAGGGCTTGTGCTCTTCTTCTTCAGCTTCTTGCTTGTCCATCTCCTCTTCATCAAGCTTGTAGTCTTCATCGTCGGAGTAGTCCTTCCTCTTCCTATTCCTCCTCCATATGGACGTGGGGCTGTACCCATCGAGTTCATCATCATCGTCGTCCATGGAGGAGCATTGGTAGGAGTCTCCCGAAGACATGGCTAAAAACCTGACAGGCAGAAACAGCAAAAGAAAGAATCGCTCGAGAACGCTCGGTGCGAGATTAGATCGACAGAGAGGGGTATATATTGAGGTTTTTGGGTCAAGGCGAAGCGTCGGGATCGAAAACGAGACGAAAAAGGACTCCGAGGTGGAAAAGGGATAGCCCCACGCGGCCAGGTACATGGGCCGCGTGGGCCCCTCTCTTTTCTCCCTCGGGTCTCCGTTTCGTCCAGTTTTCTTGTCCCATACGATGATTTCCATAAAAATTGACCTCCGTAAAATTTTATGCAATTCCGAGAAACTTTCCAACACAAAAGTTACCTTCTATTGATTTAGGGTTTCTGAACTGCACGGTTTCTCTCAATTACCTCTCCGGTGTTTGTAAATTCAACTCCTCCACCCTTCCGATGAAGCTCTTTCCTGCAATATAAGGTTTAAGGCGTTGTCCATTGACTACATGAGGTTTACCTTTCATGTCACCGTGAAGACGGATAGCTCCTGAACGGTACACCTCCTGTATCACTAATGGTCCCTGCCACTTTGAAGCTAGCTTCCCTGCAGAAAACTTGAAACGAGAGTTGTACAATAAAACTTGATCACCTACTTTGAATTCCTTTTTCTTAATTTTCTTGTCATGCCAAATCTTAACTTTTTCTTTAAACATCCTGGCACTTTCATAAGCTTCATTTCTCCATTCGTCAAGTAGGTTTAGGTCAAGAATTCTCTTTTCTCCCGCAGTTTTAAAATCAAAGTTCAGTTGTTTAATAGCCCATCTAGCTTTATGTTCTAGTTCAACAGGTAAGTGACAAGCTTTTCCATAAACCATTTTATAAGGAGACATTCCCATAGGATTTTTAAAAGCAGTTCTATAAGCCCACAAAGCATCATTAATCTTAATTGGCCAATCAGATCTAGACTTATTCACTGTCTTTTCCAAAATGAGTTTAATTTCCCTATTGCTTAATTCAACTTGCCCACTTGTTTGAGGATGATAAGGAGATGCAATTCTATGGTTAACATCATATTTTGCCAAAGTTTTTCTAAGAACACCATGCAAGAAATGAGAACCACCATCAGTAATTAAGAACCTAGGAACACCAAACCTGGGGAAAATGATGTCCTTGAGCATCTTCATTGCTGTGGCATGATCTGCACTTTTGGTTGGAATTGCTTCCACCCACTTTGTAACATAGTCAACTGCAACCAAAATGTGAGTATGCTTTGTCTTTGATTCTGGGAAAGGACCCATAAAGTCAAAACCCCACACATCAAATGGTTCAAGTGGCAATGAATAATTCATAGGCATTTCATTCCTCCTACCAATGTTTCCTACTCTTTGACATTTATCACAAGATTTAACATATTCAGCACAGTCCTTAAATAAAGTAGGCCAATAGAAACCAGATTGTAATACCTTTGCTCCTGTGCGATCTCCTGCATGATGCCCTCCATAGGGACTGTCATGACAATCTCTTATAATAGCCTGTTGTTCATGCTCAGGTACACAACGTCTAATAATACCATCCACACTTTTCTTATAGAGGAAAGGATCATCCCAAAAATAATGTCTAAGATCATAAAAGAATTTCTTTCTTTGTTGAGAAGTGAAGTGTGGAGGCAAAACTTTACCAACAATAAAATTTGCATAGTTGGCAAACCAAGGAGATGCAACTTTAGCACTAGAAACATTAACAATTGCAAGTTGTTCATTAACAAAGCTATCATTAATAGGAATAGGATCATCAGGTATGCTTTCCATCCTAGAGAGATGATCAGCAACTTGATTATCCTCCCCTTTCCTATCAACAATATGTAAATCAAATTCTTGCAATAGAAGTACCCATCTTATTAGTCTAGGCTTAGCATCTTTCTTATTCATCAAGTATTTAATAGCAGAATGATCAGTATGTATTGTGACTTTTGAATCAGTAATATAAGGTCTAAACTTGTCACAAGCAAACAGTACTGCTAAAAATTCTTTCTCAGTTGTAGCATAATTCTTTTGAGCAGCATCAAGTGTTCTACTAGCATAATAAATAACATTCAGTTTCTTATCAACACGTTGGCCCAAAACAGCCCCAACTGCATAATCACTAGCATCACACATAATTTCAAAAGGCAAGTTCCAATCAGGAGGTTGAATAATGGGAGCAGTGATTAAAGCATTCTTCAAAATATTAAAGGACTCAATGCAATCATCATTAAAAGAGAAAGGAACATCCTTTTGCAGAAGATTGGTTAGAGGTTTTGATATTTTGGAGAAATCCTTAATGAACCTACGGTAAAAACCTGCATGCCCAAGAAAACTTCTTATACCTTTGAGGTCCCTTGGATATGGTAGTTTTTCAATAGCTTCAATCTTTGCTGGATCAACTTCTATTCCTTCTCCAGAAATCTTATGCCCAAGAACTATACCCTCAGTAACCATGAAGTGACACTTCTCCCAATTAAGAACCAAGTGTTGGTCTTCACAACGCTGTAAAACTTTGTTAAGGTTGAACAAGCAATTATCGAAGGAAGTACCATACACAGAAAAATCATCCATAAAAACCTCCATTATCTTTTCAATATAATCAGCAAATATAGCATTCATGCATCTTTGAAAAGTAGCAGGAGCATTACATAAACCGAATGGCATTCTCCTGTAAGCAAAAGTACCATATGGGCAAGTAAAAGTGGTCTTTTCTTGATCATCCTTATGGACAGGAATTTGCGAGAAACCTGAATAACCATCTAGATAGCAAAAGTGAGAGTGTTTAGACAACCTTTCTAGCATTTGATCAATAAATGGCAATGGATAATGATCTTTTCGAGTTGCTTTATTCAATTTTCTGAAATCAATAACCATCCTATAACCAACTACAGTACGTTGAGCCACAAGTTCATCCTTTTCATTTGGAACAACAGTCATTCCACCCTTTTTAGGAACACAATGAACAGGACTAACCCACTTACTGTCAGCTATAGGATAAATGATACCAGCTTCAATAAGTCTTATTACCTCTTTCCTTACCACTTCTTTCATTTTTGGATGGAGGCGGCGTTGAAAATCAACAACAGGTTTTGCATCTTCCTCCAGATTAATTTTATGCATACATAGAGCGGGGCTTATACCTTTAAGATCATCAAGAGAGTATCCAATGGCTGGTCGGTGAGCTTTTAGCACATCAAGTAATTTCTCTTCCTCTTCAGCTGAAAGGTTAGCACTAATAATGACAGGATATATGCTCTTCTCATCCAAATATGCATATTTCAGATTTGCAGGCAAAGGTTTCAATTCAAAACTAGGATCCCCTTTAGGTGGTGGTAGCACTCCTAAATTATCAGGTGGGATATGCAATTGTAATTGTGGTGGTTGTTGCCATAATATTTGTTCCAAAGCCTCTTTTTCCTCATCATTAAATGGTTCATCTTGATTAAGCATATAACGTTCTACAACATCAGTTGAAGCTACAGCTATATGAGCAAGAGTTTCAATTAAATTATTAGGAATTGGCTCTTTCTCAACATGTTTATCAGCAAATTTGGAAAAGTTAAATTCAAGTTTCTCACCAGCACATTTAATAAACACTTTCTCTTTAGGCAAATTAATTTCAGCACCAACAGTATGTAAGAAAGGTCTACCAAAAATGATAGGACAAAATGAATCTTGAGGACAACCAAGCACAATAAAATCAGCAGGGTATTTTATTTTGCCAACCAATACTTCAACATCTCTAACAATTCCAAATGGACTAATATAATCTTTATTAGCAAGTTGAATTGTCATACCTGTCTCTTCCATAACAATGGGATCAATATCAGGCTTGATCTCAAGATAAAGAGAATATGGAATGACACTAATACTTGCTCCAATATCACATAGACCATGATAACTTGAAGTCCCAATAGAGCATGATATAACAGGTTTCCCAACTTTGGCCGAATTACCTTTGATGACTTTGGTAGCATCTTCACATAGATAAACATCCACTGGGTCTTCTTCATTTAGTTGCTTGATAACAGAAATTTGAGTGTTGACTTCCACCTGTTCATAAGGCTGAGAACATCTTTTGTTACTCTTGTTAGTAACAGCTTTAAGTAAATTCTCCTTAACTTGGTTTGGAAATGGAGGTGGTTCAACATACTCCTCAATTGTCACAGATGACATTGGTTCAACCTGTTTAATAACTTTAGGAACAACAATAGATTGTTTAACAGGTTCAACATAAACTTCAAATCCACTTTTTGGAACACAGATATGATCAGCAAAACCTTTAGCTATTTCAATTATAACATAAGGATCAAGACCAAAAGTATCACTCAGATTTTTAAACAGAATAGAAGTAGAGAAATTCTCTACACATGAATATTCATAATCAAAATATGGCTCATTACCTTTATCAAGATCCCAGTGGCTAGTATTTTCAGAAATAGTCTCCAATAAATTCCATGCTTCTTCTTCAGTGTTATTAGTAAAACTTCCACCAGATGAATTATCCAGAATCTCCTTGTGCTTCATAGGTAGTCTCACATAAAAGTTTATCAATATAAGTTTCCTTGTAAGATCATGACATGGATTCTTGCGAAGGAGTTCCTTTAACCTCCCCCAAGCTTGAGTAATACTCTCTCCCAGATGTGGCCAGAAATTGAATATATAGCAGCGGTTATCATAAGCTTCTTTAGGAGTAAAATATTTAAGAAAGAAAACCTTCCTCAAGATACTCCATTCATTCTGGACCTCTTCATCCAAAGACCTGTACCAATCACGAGCATTACCAGATAAAGACAAATACAATAGCTTCCTTTTTACCTGATCCTCTGAAATACCAGGTAGTCTGAATAAGCCACATATGTCCTCAATTATTTCCATGTGCTCGCGTGCCGACTTAGTTCCATCTCCTGTAAATGGATTTTTCATAACTCTTTTAACATGACCCATGGGAATTTTATATCCCACTTTAGGTATCTCAGGCACAGCAGTTTCAACCACCTTTGCAGTAGTGGCATAAGCACTTTCATATAGAGCAAGATGCAGCGAGGCACGATTCATAAATGCCATAGTAACAATGAGATAAACAGCTTTCAAGTTTCCTTACCAAACTTCTTACCAATAGCGCTACGCTCCCCGGCAACGGCGCCAGAAAAGTATCTTGATGGCTCCCAAGTGCAGGAGATCAATTGTAGTACCTTTCAATTAGAAAAGGTTGTCGAACCCACGAGGAGCTGAAGGTATTGGTTAGTAAGATTGATAAATAAAACAATAAAAGATGCAGTGTTTTTGGTATTTTCAGTTGTATAATTGCAAGCAGATAACAGATAGTAGCAAGTGAAAGCTCTCAAAGAGAGAAAGCCCAATCCTCTTATGTGGCAAAGGACAAGCTCAAGTGATGTGTAACTTATATGTGGCAAACGTTCCCGAGGGCGGCATGGATGATGCTAGGCATAGAGATTTATTAAACAACACGTTGAATATCTTGTCAAGTTTTAATCCTCTTTGGACGGAGCCATAATTAGGTATAGCTAAATAAATAAACTACAACCCCTTATGATGGATCATGTGGCCAAGCAAATGACTGCACAAGAATTATTAAGACCTAAAGTCCCACCATAGCATTACACTCTAAGGTCCCCGATACTAATACCCTCATAATATAACTTCATGACTCGGTCTCAGGTTTACGTGTCCTCCCAAGTCTCCATCAATTCATTACACTACGGTGTTCTCCTATGAGCCCATAAAGGTGAAGTGTTGTGCAGTCGACGTTCGCACAACACCATCATAGAATCACATAAAAGATAAACTCTTGACAAAATACCAACACATGTCATATATAAATCAATGCCAATTCATCCTATGCCCTCAGGAACATACGGGAACTACTCACAACGTGCGAACATGATCATAATCAGTGGCATAAGTGGTACAACACAATCTGAAATTATAACTTCACCACCAAATAATGACAAGTACTCAATCACAAACATGAATAGTAGCACAAGACAAGTATCTAGGGTATAGCAACTCTCAAACTGCGAGGGGAACGGAGTGGATCACGGTGATGATGATGGTGATGGTGCTGGTCTTGATGGGGGTGATGATGTAGAGGCCTCCTCCCACGCCAAGGAGGAGAGGTGATGACGATGACGATGATTTCCCCCTTCTCCGGAGTTCCGGAGCAGCAGGATCTGACCCCCCTCGGAAGGGATCAGGAGTTTCGCCGCCGCCGCGACCTCGGATGGACTTGGAAAAATTAGGGCGTTACTTTTCGGGCGAGACGAAGGCGTCGATAAAAAGCCCCAGGCGAGGAGGTGCCCGAGGCCAGTTTGGGCTGGTCCCACGCGGCCAGGTACATGGGCCGCGTGGGCCACCCCCATTTGGCCCTCGTGGCTCTCCTCTCTTCGGTCTTCTTCCCTCTGCCTTTCTCCCGATGAAAAACTGACGCAGTATTTTTCCTTTTATTATTTGAGGTCCTGTAGCTCCTGAAACATTAAAGACAAGAAAAAGGAGGTTTTCTGCCTCCCAGAAATTAAATACCAAAAATAGGGACTTTGTATGAAAGTCCCCAAAATCATCTAAAACATGTAGAAACAATCATATAATCATGCAAATAACATTCTAGTATGATACTAAAAGTTATATAAATGATGATATAAAATGCACGTATCACATACTAACCGAGTAGATACTTACTGAGGAGGGAACTTCCCTCCAAGGCTTCGCAAGGAAGGAACGCGCCTACCAGGTTTCCAAGCTAGGTCTGGTTTAATCAACCCACGACGGAACCTACACGGTAATTAATACGACCAGAAACCGGCAGAATATCCCAACCCTCCACATCGGCCGGGAGGGCCTCGCCGGCCCCTGTAGTCGGGTTCAACAATTAACAGTTCCAGGCCTCTGGTGCAAGTACGTACTCGGTCTGCATGTGCACCTATTTGTTTGCAATCATTTCCTTGGAAGAACTTAAAAGGCATCATCCCTTGAAAAAAAGTCATAAGAGGTCATCAAACACGTATAAAAAATACACAAAACCCGATCTGCCAAAAAAAAATCTTGCAATAACCGACGAACAAACAGACACGGAAATATGAAAACACAAACCGGACAACCAAAGATTACACCACGAGATCTTATCAGACACACGACTGAATCTTTCCGTCACACAGGTGACCGGACGGTGCATTAAGACGGACAAGCCAATATACGGCTTGCTAACCTGCCGTGCCGGCTTAATTGGTCCGACTTAATAAACTGATATCCTCTTCTTCCATGCAAGTCCCTTCCTTCGTCGGACTGTTCATACGTGGACATAAATTCTCTCCAACAAAAATCCAATGGTGCAGTCGGATGAGGTAGACCTATCGGTGCACGACCAGAGAGGGATTTAAAGCCAGGAATAAATGCTCGCGTGATCAAAACACTGTTCATGCGCAGTCGCACCATGTCTGATAAAAAACGGCCTTGGCGTGCCACGCGACCAGAATGTTCATGCTCGAAAACACGAGCACCGTGACGCCTCGCATGTGTCTACGAAACCAAGCACGTCAGCATCGCGTATGCCAAACGCTATTTATGCCGAATCCAGAGATCCTAGGGAAAATCGAAGCAGCAACACACATGTGATCCAAGACTAAACGTATAAACCCCTCTCCCCCCCCCCCCCCCCCCCCAGCACAGTGTGCACGGAAACACAATAATAAATGACAGCTACGTCGGTAACCACTCGGAACCATCTCCGTCTTAGTACACCGACAGATCACGCCGGCTCACTGGAGTGGGCATGACAAGGTCCCTGATCCTCGATCTATATGGGTGCCAGTTAGACCTGACGGCACACGAATAGACAACGATTTAAAGTCATGGAAAACTGTTGTGTTGAACACCGATGCATCATCAGAAGACTGTTCATAGACGGTTGCACGCCTGCCAGATTACAGAGCGCGTGTACATCCTTGTAGAACTAGCCTCACCTTGCTGCGCAACCATATCATTTATGCACGGAACTCGAACATGCCGTCATCATATTGTGTACATAAAGTGCCGACTCCACGGATCCGGCTTATGGAGACGCGAGCTAGAACCGCTGGTACACGAGCAGACAACGATTTAAAGCAAGCAATACATGTTGTGTTTGACCAGCGACGCAACACCAAAAACTGTTCACAGGCGATTACACGCCCGCCGCGTTACACAGGGCGTGTACGTCCAGGTAAAACACGGGCTGCCGTGACGCGCGACCATACCGTCTACGCATGGAAACATAAGCATCACGACCAGTGAACGTAGACACATAGCGAAGGACGTCATCATCCCGTACATGACGTAGGATTCCTGGAGTCGATTTCAACAGCGTATAGTGACGTATTGTTCATGGAGTCAGTTCCAACGTGTTTGGCTGAAAATGAGTTCTCATCCTGTTCCTGATGAACAGCTGCAATCTCAACCTCGCCGACTCCAACGACGGGGCCATCCAGTAGGGCAGACGCAGTAACTAAAACCTCAACGGACAAGTTTTTATTGCAGGAAGAGAAGAAAACAGATCCACGGTGAAGGATCAAGATATGTTGTTGCTACCAAGAGTAAGAGCTCGTCTCAGCAGCATACCAGCTAAAGAGAGCGACACACATCCACGGTAAAGACAACACAACCCGCAGCTGAATAACAGACCAACGCGTGCGTCCAATCACCATGCATCCTTTTGTTACGACAGTTCACGGACGAGGAGTGTGTTCCATCGAACCACTTCGTACGCTGTGGCAGTATGTCGGTCTCGATGCATGACGTCAGAATGGTCTAGAAACCTTCACCTTATTCTGGATCATGGACTGATTACGCCGACTCCAGGGAGTCGACGTGCATGGCCGACTCTTTCTGATCTCGCCGACTCCCTCGAGTCGGCATGAGTTATCTGGCCGACTCAAAGGCTAGACTCGGCAGACATGAAGTCTTCCAATGTGCTGAGCCTGCGTTGTGATACCTTCAATCGTGAAACCAAAATCTACGACAGCATTGATATTTTGATTTCCCATAAGTCAGGCAGAAATATATTAGCTTGACGGTAAACCAAAGACCGACACAATCTCGATTTGAATAACAGCCGACACCCAGCAAAATATTACTCTTCCACATTACTTCACTAATTGATATTCGTAGGAGGGGACTACTAAACCCTTTCTGGGTTTTTTTAGATAACAGAACTCAACACGAAACTAACCCAGAGAAGCATATATAGGAACCTTACACTCTCGGCAAGAACACGAAAAATACAAAAAAAAAAATCTAACAACCAATAATATTGTTACGCGTGTATAGAGGTGACTCCACGTACCCGATGATCATGCGAAATACCCAGCGTACCCCGACGTAGTGTATAAAATACGCAGCGTGATGCATGGAAGGGAAACACGGTTTAAAGTCGGCTTCAGGATTCCCCGAGCAGTGAGACAAAAAATGCATCGCCGAGCAGTGAAACGGAGAAGGTCATTCCTCCCGACTCTCGGGAATCGGCCAGTACAAACATTTTCTGTTCAGTGAGACGGACAAGGTCATTCCGGTCCAAAATAGAGCAAGATATCATTCATCCACATTATTTTATTAATTGATATTCATAGGAGGGGATTACTAAACCCTTTTTGTGTTTTTTAGATCGTCAAATCCCTTTGTACTTATACCTTTCCAATCAAATTCTACTTTTTTATTGGACCCAGTTTTAATGTTGTTATGATCACCCTAGATCAAAAACGGGAAGAAACTGAAGAGGGAATGATCGTGCAACGGGAGTTTGCAGAGACTATACCTACGGGCTCCGATTGAGGCGGTATGCCAGTCGTTGGAAAGCTCTCGGGTATTAAACTGAGTGGACTTCTAATTTTCTACATCTGGATGATTTCACATACGTTTCTTTATTTCGTTCGGTGTTGGCGTTATCCCTTGATGCCTATACGGATTGGACTACATAATTTGGCACCCTGTCTTGGTCTTATCCTTTTGTCTTCATGGGTTGTGGGCGTGTCGTTTGGGCATCTTTTTATCGGGAGTCGGCTGGACTGACCATTATGTGCTGGTCGAATCCCGGGAATCGGTAGGACTGACCTTTATCTTATGTGCTGGTTGATTTCCGGGAGTCGGCACCACTGACCTTCGGCGTCTCACTGCTCGGCTATCCCGCCGACTCCCTTTTTTTGTGTACGTTCTGACGAGATAACTCCGCTGCTCACCGCCGTTGACAGAGGACGAGCGAGAAAGGTTCTCCTGTCATGTCTTGTGGCCACCGAACGGATGGAGTCGGCGGATAGATCGAACTCATCCAAAAGAGATAATAGGACCCAACACGAAACTAACCCAGAGAAGCATATAT
The DNA here is from genome assembly GCA_947311845.1 of Poa pratensis. Classification (NCBI taxonomy): domain Eukaryota; kingdom Viridiplantae; phylum Streptophyta; class Magnoliopsida; order Poales; family Poaceae; genus Poa; species Poa pratensis. Next base: position 20,191,825 of record CAMZMU010000092.1, on the reverse strand, counting down.
AGGCTTACACTCTCGGCAAGTAAAAAATAAAAATAAATCTAACAGCCAATAATATTGTTACGCATGTATAGAGGTGACTCCCTGGATTCATTGAGCAGCGAGACGGAGAAGGTCAGTCCTGCCGACTCCTTGGAGGAGTCGGTGAATCGCCCAGCAATGAAATAGAGAAGGTCATTCTGGCCGACTCCCGGGACTCGGCCAGACCAAACAACTTCTGAGTTTTATTGTTTCGTGCTTGCCGTATGCCTTTCATGGGTTGTGGGCGTGTCGCTTCGTCGTCTTTATATCGGGAGTCGGCTGGACTGACCTTTGTCTTTATCTGCTGGTCGAGTCCCGGGAGTCGGCTGGACTGACCTTTGTCTTTATGAGCTGGTCGAGTCCCGGGAGTCGGATGGACTGACCTTTGTCTTTATGTGTTGGTCGAGTCCGGGAGTCAGCTGGACTGACCTTTATCTTTATGTGCTGGTCGATTCTCGGGAGTCGGCATCACTGACCTTCTTCGTCTCACTGCTCGGCTATAACCCAGAGAAGCATATATAGGAACCTTACACTCTCGGCAAGTAAAAATAAAAATAAATCTAACGGCCAATAATATTGTTACGCATGTATAGAGGTGACTCCCTGGATTCACTGAGCAGCGAGACGGAGAAGGTCAGTCCAGCCGACTCCTTGGAGTCGGCGAATCGCCCAGCAATGAAACAGAGAAGGTCATTCTGGCCGACTCCCGGGACTCGGCCAGACAACAACTTCTGAGTTTTATTGTTTCGTGCTTGCCGTATGCCGGCGAGTGGGAAGTCGGCGCCGACGCCTCATCAACGACGTCTTCTGCCCGCTACGCCAACTTGACTGTAAGACTAACACCACCCTCTCTCTTCATTGACTAAAAAACTAAGAAGAAAAGAACATAGATCTAACAACCAATATCGTTACATATGTGCACACACGCCTTCAATTTAGCCGGTGCCGATATAACTTTCTGCAGAGAACATAACTTGATCTGTCACCACTACTGTTTTAAAGAGTGCTCTTGTAGCATTCTTCAACGTAATCCATGTCGAAGCAACTTACACAGACAGAAAATACATACACCAACGAAAATGAATACATCGCTTCATGATGGCATTGGATCTCAGTGTCTTCTTGCACGGCGTAACCAAAATAAGATACCTGTCGTGGAATTTTATCAATAATCCGTAAGCCGACGACCTACGAACAAACAAACCAACCAACAAAAAAGAAACACATAAACAAAGACCCAATAACTAATAGAAAAATACGGCAAGAAAGCCAAACCTAAATACGGTAACAAAGACACTTATTTCAGCAGTCGGTGCACATTAAAAAGAAGAAAGTCACCCGGCCGACTCTAGGGAGTCTGACCGGGTCGATGCACAATAAAACGATTGAGGCCACCCCCACCGACTCCAGCGAGTCGGCTGGGTCGATGCAAAGAAAAATGAATTTACAACCGGGATGAAGAGGCACGGGAAAAACGACACGACCATAGGAAAAAATCTTCTATAAGCGATAACAAAAACATAAACCGACCGACAAAAAGAAGCAAAGAAAACGTCACAACGAATAGGAAGACAAGAAAGCCAAAAAAGGCGACCACCGAAAAGGACAACGCACCACACAAACAATGGAAAGCCAAACTCAAACAAAAGACAACAAAGAAAACAACGAAAAAGATCCCCAATGACCGAAAAACAAACGAAAATAAACCACAGGTCAATCACGAAAGGAAGGAAGCAAAGCCAACAAACGACATATAGTAATGCAAACAAATGACATATAGTAACACAAAAAATGCAACGAAAGGAAGCAACATGAGCACAAATCAGACCAAAACAACAACACAATAAAAACTTCGCACACATAACTAAAAGTATCGATATACACAACGCAACCAGCAACATCAAATAAACAACCAACGGACAGAAAATAACAAGCGAACGCATAAGAGATAAAAAGATGAAGCCATCATCAAACAACAAAGAAAAACTTGAAAATAACAAAACATCTACACACAATGAAGACAAATCGCAAAAAGAGACGTACCTTCGAGCCGACTCCAGGGAGCCGGCGTGATCTGACAGTGTATTAAGACGGAGGTGGTTCCGAGCGGTCACAAACCTAGCTGTCATTTATTATTGCGTTACCGTGTACACTGTTCTGGGGGGAGGGGGTATATACGTCTAACCTTGAATCAGATGGGTACTACAGCTTCGATCTTCCCTTGGATACCTACAAAAAACACACATATAAATCAACAGACCAACATACCGAAACAACAATGCCAATGAACAATAAAAACATGTAAAACACATGTCACAAGCCCGACTAAACACCGGAGGCTAAAACCAAAGAAAAACACGAAAGAACTAAAGAGACAAACAGAAAATTACAACAAAAAAAATCGAAAGCAGTGTAACCACCTCAAGGAGAATCGAAATCCGAGATCATATATCTGTACCGATAAACCGACCTGCATGACGATAGCATAGACCAAATCAAATGATCTTCAAAGAAAAATGAACTGAACAGTTGTCGAATAGCCAAGCGAAGCATCGACCATCAAAACTCGCCATAAACAAAATGACACATGGCGAATGGAACACACCCAGCCAACCGAAAGAACCGAGCAAGAAGACGACCTGCACACAAAAACGGAAGCACGAAAAAATAACATGAGAGCAAGACCCATACAAAAACAGAATTAAGTAAACGCCCAAAAATCACAGAGTAACATGAACAACACGATAAGAAAAGCAACAAAGAATCAAGCAGCAAGAAGAAACCCCACACGATAACAAACAACAAAACAAACAACAAAACGAAAATCGAACATAAGAACAGTATAACATAAAGCACAATGAAAACATAACTGACCTTAACCGGACGAACGGAAAACCAGTTAGCCGGCGACCTGCGAAAAACAGAGGAACAAACAAAAAAAAGATGTTAGAAACCGATAGAACAGAGAAGAACAAACCGCATAACCAAGAAACAACAAACGAACACAGATCGAGCACACGGTCGACAACATGAACAAAAAACGTCCGAAAATAGAGAGAGCAAGACACGTTAAGAAAACCCACCCTGATATCAACGGGAACAACCGTGACGGGAAGAACAGCAAACAGAATCCATGAAATACCGGCAGAGCTCGAGCAAAGCACGGAGGAAGAAGAAAAGGGGGGAAATGAGAGCTGCAGTAACCATCCGATCCAGAACGGAGCCTATATACCCCGTTCCCTGAAGCACTGTATTTAGTCGGTAACCACTCGCAACCAATGGCGAGCCGCCAGCGTGACGAATTCGGGTCTTCTGACTACCAGCACAGTGCAACGTACCCGCCAACGAATGGAGGGAGGCCACCTCGGATGGAAAAATCGGGCCCGAATTCACCCTGACATCACGAACAGTGCAACGTACCCGACGATCATGCGAAATACCCAACGTACCCCAACCTACTATAGAAAATACGCAGCGGCGGCGCATGGAAGGGAAAGATCGGCGATGCAACGTCCCGAGCAACCGACCTGTGGGCCTCAGAATGGATGGGGCCCACCGATAGCGAGAGAGAGGAGGGAGGAAGCACGTACGAATAAAACTATCCCAGAGGGGCACCGCTAAAACCCATTACGGTAAACTAACATAATCGACCAATGGGAGGAACGCAGTGCGAATCTGCACCGCGCAAGGCCGTCTGCCACACCGATTAAACACGAACCGTGAGGCTGATAGGCGGGCCCTCAGGCTACAGCGGTGATCCACGTCAGACGTCAGAGAGAGTGGGTGCACGAAGCTTGGTACGGTTAGCGACTTTGCAAATCCCTATTCATTCCGACTCCAGGAGCCGGCAGGGATCGGACGGAGCGGAGGCACAAAGCGGGGAGGATCGGACGGCCAGAAAGCCCAAATCGCTGAGGAGCCTCCAAGGGGTCTCACTATTTATATCTTTAGATATCCGCAACATTAGCTCACGGAAGGGTTGAAGTTCTCCAGGCGCCGTCTTCTTTTGTCTGCGCTGTCCGCCTCATTCTTGACGTAGTAGGCGGCTGAAGAGTTTGAAGCATTCTGAAGTTGAAGTAGGCGGCAGTCCGTCTAAAGTAGCCGGACCAAGTGCCGCCAACATGGGAAAGACGGCCTGACTGTGTCAGGAATCTTCCAGGAAAAATCTTGTCACTTTGACTAGTCCTGTCAAACATTGACGGATGACGTCATGCGGTCATGACAGTTTGAACGCAAGCATGCATCATAATTATTTTCTCACTACACACGGGAATCGAGGCGACGATAGCGCGCGCCATTGCCACGACGTGCGAGACGTGGGCACGTGGCGGAGATCATGGCTCCGGCCGTTTCGCGCACGAATCGCGGAGCAGGAGGGATAAATACCCCCAGCTTACCACGGGGTGGATTTTACCCCAATTCCATCTTCGCCGCATCCTCTCCCTCTCTCGAGATCTTCACCCCCAAAACTCAACTCCGGCGAGCGAATCAGAGAGCGGCGCACCCTTCGAATGGCGAGCACCGGCGAGCAGGAAGAAGCGGCGATGGCGACTGCAGCGACACCGTTGGTCGCGGCAGGTTCTGGATCTACGGCAGCGGTGGCAGGGAGCACCGCGCCGTCGTCTTCTTCCTCCCCCGCCGTGGCTATGGGCGGGGTATCTTCATATTCTCCGGCGCCGGCGGCGCCAACAACGCCTGCGCCTTCCTTCTTTCCCTTGCCATCAATGGCGGCGACGGACGCGGAGCTCGCGGGACCCGGAGGTTCCCGCCGGCGAGACTGCGGTCGAGGAGGAGGAAGTGGCGGAGCTGGGCTCCCGCTATTGGCTCCCGTCATGCATAACGGCGGACTACTTGACGGAGCTGGAGGAAGGCGGCTTCTTGTCGCCAAAGACGGAGTGCCTTTGGCGCCCCCCCCCCCCCCGGCGATGAAGCCATCCCTGACCCCCAAGACAGAGAAAGGGTCGTCATGGCATCACACCTCCTCCGTGGTATGACTTTGCCACTCTCCACCTTTTTCTGGCGGTCTTGAAGTATTACGGGCTGCAACCGCACAACATAGCGCCGAATAGCATTCTAGTGTTAGCCGGCTTCCAAGCGCTGTGCGAGGGCTACTTAGGCATAGCCGCCACCGTAGAGCTCTTCAAGTACTGCTTCCTTTGCCGCCGGCAAACCATATCAGGCGGCCAGCTGGCAACTTGCGGTAGTGTTACTTTCAACTGCCGCCATAGTGACTGTTATCCAAAGATCCCCTACATCGAGTCGGTGAAGAACTGGACCAGCACTTTCTTGTATTGAAAGGACATCCCGATACAAGGCGTGCTGGACGGAGAAGGCAGCGACCGTTTTGCGGGAGGAGCTCCGCCTTGCTGTTAGGCGGATTGAGTTCTTGACCAAGACGATGGTGCCTCTGTGGCTTGATGGAGTCGACACCATCATCTGTTGGCTGTCAAGGCGAATCATGCCTCTTCGCCATCGCCCATTGAAGATGTGAGAGTACAAGGCGGATAGCGCCAGCAACATCACCCTTGACGAAGGAATGTTGCTATACCGGCTGAGAGGGCTCATCCAGCCCAACCATGTGAAGGCGGCCAAAGGCGTTTCCATGTTCACCCATGATAACCCAGCCCCTGAGGTAAGCTGGAGCTTCCCTATCTTTATTCGACTATTTTGTCAATTTGTTGCTGATTGATGGTGCTTTGTTTTCTAGCTGAAGAACCTGGCGGACACCGACTTGGCTCCTAACTGGTATGAGCCGGGAGCCGGCAAGACCAGGAAGCGCAAGATTGGCGGTCCTTCTTCCACCAAGGATCTGGAGAAGAGGAATAAGGCGGCCGTCACCGCTGAGGCTGAGGATGAGACCTTGGGGGGCAATATTCCCCTGAAGCGGTAAGCAAGCTTATACTTTGCCATCTTACAATTTGTTGTGTTTGTAGCGCGCTTTGCTAACATGCTTTCATTCCCTTTTGTAGAGCGAAGCCCACCATGCCCAAGCTTCGCTCCAACTTGAAGGCAGCCGCCGGCAGAGGCAAACCGCCAAGGCCTTCTCCAGTCACCGCGCCAGCCACGCCTGCCGCCAACATTCCCGTGGTCCTCTGCCCGGGAACATATTCGGCTGACAACGCGACGTCAACTGATGCTGCGGAGATGGCTATAGAGAAGGCGGCGGGCAAGTAATCTGTTGCCGACGTCTCTAGGTCGAGAATGGCTGAGCTTCAGCTAATGATGCCGCCCGCTTTATCGCCATGAAGCAAGAGGTGGTGGACGAGATGGGGGAAAGCCACGGTGGGTCCTCCTCCAATCCCAGCTCCGGACTTGGCGGGGAGTATAAGATCCTCGGCAAACGCTGAACACCATGCGTGAGGGTACCCGCAACTGGTACTTGCACATGGATAAGCTCCACGAGACCCTCCATGATCAACTTGAGGTAACATAGTCCATAGTCGCAGCCCCCGAGCACATTGGTGGTTAAAAGATGTTTTAGCCGGCAGAGTGGTCTTTTGACTATAATGAGTAATCTCAATGTTGCCTCGTTTAGGATGCTCTTGCTTCGAACCTGGAGTTATTCCGGGCGCAAGAGAAGAAAATCAAGGAGTGCCACCAACTGCGGCAGGACATGGAGCTTAAGGACACCCAGATTGCGAGTTTGGAAGAAGCTCGCAAAAAGGATGAAGGTGACAAATCTCTTTGCCTTCTTTGTCGTCCGTCAACTTTTTTGTTTTCTTCTGACAAGTATTTTAGTCGGCTCTTTTCACGCTTTGTAGAATTGTTAGACAATGTGCAAGATATTCTCAAGAGCTCTACTGATATGCAAGCCTTGATCAATGAAGCTGCAGATTTGGCCAAGGAGGTCATGGAACTGAAGGAAGCTCATGCCAAGGCGCTGGAAGAGCGAGATATGAGCCACGCCACCGAAATCAGCAAGTTGACGGAGCAGCTTAAGGTTTGGGGGACAACCTTGCCGAGGTGACAAAATCCGCCAAGCTGCAGCAAGACACTCACCCCAAAGCCGTCAAGTTAGCTGAGGATACGCTCGCCGGCCACCTGGATGAAATCAATGGCATCCATGTCCTTGGTAATATGTTTTCCTTCACCTTCTTGTTAGTTGAGTACTTGAGTTGCTTGCTTTAGTGCTAACACTTGTTGATTTTTCCCAGTGCGCATGTCTGGGTGACAACGTTGATGGCTCGCCCCGCCTTGCGCGCATTCTGAAGGTTGGCGAAATAGTAAACCAACTTGTCAGCGCAGGCAAGGCGTTTGCCGCCAAATTTTTTCCCGACACGGCCAGCGATCCTGTTGACTTCGAGACCTTGCCGGAGCTGCTGGGGAAGGCCACCGGCCAATATGACGGCATGTTGCGATTTGCTGCGCGTGGCGGAGCCAAGGTGGCCCTTTCTCTGATGACGGCATGGTACCCAGAAGCCGATATTCGACAAGTGACCGAGTACATGCCGACAGAAGATGAAGAAGGCCGCCCCATTGTTCTGGCAAATGTGATGGCCGCCGTCCAAGGCTACACGACTCGAGTTGCCAACATGGTGGACATCCGCAAGTTCTACAAGGAACACCCCGATCCGCATACCGCGGAAGGCGAATCTTCCTTGGCGAATGTTGAAGTTGCCATTGACGGTAATGGTACCGTTGGGTCCAGGCATCTTCAGTTTGCTGTAGATGTTACACGGCCTAGCCATGAACTTGGTGTAAGCCGGCCGTCCAATGATGGCGTGGTAAGCAGTCTTGAAGGGGACTACTTCAAATCGGAGATACTCTGAGCGGTAGTTTGTCTCAGGTCCGAAAGTAACTTCAAGCTTAATGTTTCCCATGGATTTGGCTTGCTTTCCCAGAACAATGCCATGGAACTTGACCTTACTGTAGTCAAGCTGGCTTTCCGTCAAGTTCATGCACTTCAGAGTGTCCTCGTACATGATGTTGAGGCAGCTGCCTCCGTCCATCAACACCTTGGTGAGTCTGAAGTTGTCGACAATTAGGTCGATGACAAGGGCGTATTTGCCGGTATGTGGCACGTGATCTGGGTGATCATCTCTATCCCAGGTGATTGGTGCCTCGGACCAGTCTAAGTATTGTGGAACGTCAGGCACCGTATCATTGAGCTCACGGAGTTCCGCCTTCTCTTCCTTTGCGGAAGGAGTGCCTAAGAAGCAGACCAATTGGCCGTGCACCTTGGGGTACTTCTTCTCCTTGCGCCGGCTTAGGGTCCTCATCTTCCGACATGGAGTCATCGTCGTCTTCCTTCCTTGCCTTCTCAGCTTTTTGCTCTTTTTCGGCTTCCAGCCGACTTCTGGGTCCTTCTTGAAATCCTCCATGAACCGACATTCCCCCAGTATGTGGTTAACCTTGCCAAGCGATGCGTGGATTGGACAGGGCAAGGCCTTTGCCTGATCGTAAGTCAGGCACTACTTGCTGGAGCCGCCTTCTTTGCCCTTACCTTTCCACTTACGGTTGCCGCCTTTGCCTTCGAAGGCGGCGGCCACCTCGTTTGATGGTCCGGCTTTATCTTCCTTGGGAGCCTTGCGTTTGTGACTTGCTCGCCTACTTGGTTCCAAGTCCTGGCCGCCGTCAAAGTCACGTGCATCGTCATCCGCCTGTGTGTACATGGCTGCTATTTCTAGCATGACCTTGAGGTCCTTGACTTGCATTCCTACTAGCTTGTGCCTGAGACTTCCCTTCTGCAGACCCGTGGTGAAGGCATGGATTCCTTGGTTGTCGTCGACGTTCTCACAGCTTGCCTTCATCTAGATCCACCTTGCCAAGAAGTTTGTTGCAGTTTCGTTCGGCTTCTGCACACAGCGGACTAGATCTGTATATGTGTTAGGTCGCTTGTATGTGCCTTGGAAGTGTTGGGTGAACACCTTTTCCATATCAAGCCAGCTATGTATGGACTTCTCCAGCAAGTTTTCAATCCAGCTTCTGGTTGTCCCCTCTAGCATGAGGGGAAGAAGCGTGCAGCAACTAAGCCATTAACCCCGGCAATCTCGACTGCTAGCGCGTAGTCCGACAACCATGAGTTCGGCTTGTCCGCTCCATTGTACCTCTGGTGAGTTTTAGACACTATGTCATGTCTCAAGGTATCTGAACGTTGCGGATGGCTGGGCCAAAGCACTCAGGGCCGAGGTAGGCGTCCTGCTTTCCTGCCTTAATGTCATTGAGACGATGTCGCGTGTCTCCCGGAGCGAGCTGCTTGAGATATGTCAACATTAGGCTCGTACTGCGCTGCCCGGTGTGCCTAGGCTCGTTGTTGTGTCCCCGGCTTCCGCCTTCGTGCCTGGGCACCGGCGGTGGAGACGGTGTGCGATCCCTGCTTCTTCTTGGCGGCGGGGCGTTATCACGATTGCCGCCACTCCTTGGTGGCTGCTTGTTTCCCTGGCTTCCGCCTTCATCCCTTCTAGGCGGTGTAGGAGGTGAAGCTTCACGTCTGTTGCCGGTTCGGGACGCTTTGTCACGCTGCCTCTTGGGAGGCGGTGATTTACGTGGGTCCTTGTCCTTGTCTTTTCCCTTCCCATGGCTACTGGAGCCGGATGGGTCTTCGGGATGACCACCGGCGCAGCTTTGCAAGCATTGGATTTTGACTCCAACCGCCCTCCACGCGCGTCCGCCATGTCGGCACGAGAATCAGCTCGGGCCTGCTACTCTAATGCTTTGTGTGCTAGGATCGAGGCGTAGTAGATCTTCTCGTCCTTGTCGTAGTAGTCGTTGTTGAGGATGTCTAAGGCGGCCGCAGTGTTGAGGACAGGGGTGCAGAGAATGACGTCTCCGTTTTTGTCCTTACGCTGCGGTGCCGATGCCCACTCGAAACCAAGTCTTTGCGCCGGGGACTTGAAGTCTTTGGGAGGCGGATGCCGGCCTTGCTTGCTTATCTTGTCCGTCACACGCCTACCGGTTTGGCAACCGGGGTTGTGGTGAAGAGATTGCGCTTGGAGGTTATCCTTGGCTTCCTCGAGCAGATCCTGAACTTCCGCTTGCTTGCTTTTGAGGAACTCGGTTTGCTCCAACAAGGTGTGTCGGAGCTTTTCCAAGTCAGCCGAATTAGTTTTTTCGTTGATGGGAGTGTGCAGGACTTCTGCCAGGGCCGCCATGTTGCCTCCTTTGCTAGGCTCGCCTTTCTCCAGGACCTTCTTCTTCTTCGGAGCCGGCGGGGGCTCTTGGAATAGCGGATCTGTTGCCGGAGCTCGGCGTTGGCGGCTTGTGCTGCTGTCGCCTTAGCCGATCTGTGCTGGTAACATCTGCCACAAAAACTTGCTGCATGTTTGCCGATGATCCTGTATCCGCCTCTGAAGGCGGAGGTTTGGGTGCGTTGAAACACCTTTTACCCTTTGATCGAACATACTTGCAGAGTCTTCTTCGGAGTCAGAGTCTATGTTGACGTGAATAGTAGATCTGGATCCGGCATCCGACATCACCTCATCCTGGAGCGCAGGGAGGATTGATTCGGATCATTGCTGTCAGGCTGGGAGTCGGATCCCAGTCCTGGGAGTAGGTGGATTCAGATCCATCTTGTCGTGGTTTGTCACGTCAGATGTCATGGATGACTTCGTAGGTGTGGGATTTGCGCGAGTCAATCGTCTCCGAGCTTGGGATCGCAGGAACAAGGACACACAGATTTACCCAGGTTCGGCCCCTCAATGTGAGGTAAAGACCTACTTCCTGCCTACCCTAGCTTGGTATTGATATGATATATGTGGTGTTATAATGGAGCGATCCGATCTCGGAACTCGCCGTAAGAGCTAGGGTTTTAGGGCTTGATAGCTTGACCCTGTCTAAGTCCTGCGAGTCCTCTTTATATACACAGAGGCTAGCTAGGTTACAAAAAACTTCCTCCACAAGGAATACATCAACTGGAACCTACTCGGAGACTAACTCCTCCTCATCTTCAGAATATGTTTTCTAGATCCTTCTCCTTGTGGCGGTATGATGTTGGGCTTGCTTTCACGTAGGCCTTTATTGTGCGAGTAAGATGAGTCGCACTTTATCAAATATGGCCGCGGGTTAATCTACAAAGTATTCCCCCGACATTAGCCCCCAAGTTCTGCTTGGACTTCGGATGAAGGCTTCTTTGTCTTATTGAACTACTGAACCGTTCTCATGAATGTCCCAGCTGAACTCCAATTTTGCATCGCCATTTGCGACATAACCTTCTTAGCGACTCAAGAGCGCGACTTATCTGGCCGTGCCTGTTGGTTTTCGAATCTGAACGCCTTCCACGCCTGGGCTTTTTAGTTTGGCCCATCGGCCTCCCTGGCGCTCTACTTCCATTACGCCGCCGCTACTCTTCTCCGCTGCCTTTGGTTCCGCTTCTTGCGCTTGCAATCTTCTGGCGGAAATCCCCTTGGTTGAAAGAGATGTCTCGCCGTAGCTGCAACTGGGAAGGCTCATGGATTGATGAGGTATTTTTGGAATCTTTAGCCGCTCGCGGCCTTCTTCCCCCGAGGGATCAATGCGAATGGTGCGCCGCTGGCGAGGAGATAATTCCCGATCCGCAGCCGGGAGAAGTGGTGATTTTTGCGGAACACGTCGAGCGCGGATTCAAGCCTCCTGGTTCTCTTTTCTTTCGCTCCCTGATGCAGCGGCTGGGTCTTCGCCTTCATGACATCGGTCCCAATTCAATATTGCAAGTGAGTAATTTCCACGTCCTTTGCGAAGATTACTTAGGCGTCCCTCCTTCAATAGACTTTGGCTCACTCTCTTTGGCTGCAATAGTCAAAAAGAAGCAATAGATGCATCTTTCCTCCAATGCGGCGCCATATCTTTCCAACGCCGTAAGGTTAGTATTTTCCCAAAGCTAGCTCTTGCAAAAAAGTTAAGGACTGGCAAAGAACTTTCTTTTACTGCAAAGACACTTCCCTGAGGGCGAGATTCATCTCCCCCTTGGTCTCCACTCCCTTTCGAGGCTACCTTGCTTTGTCTTCCAAGCCCGATCCTTCTTCGTTGCCCTCCATCGAGATTCTTTTAGATAAGGTGAGGGCGCTGACGCTCCATGGCCTTACCGGATTGGATCTTATATCTTGCTGGACCAAATGGTGAATTCAGCCCGTGAGTCGCCGTCTGCGACTTATGGTGAACTTCACCTGCCATGCTGATTACGTTGACCGCACTTGCCCTGAAGATTGGGACAAGGGGGAGTGGATAAACTTCATTCGCCGAGTGACGAACGAGGACATTGACTCGTATGATAACGTCGGTCTTGCTCCTTTCTGGGCTGAACACAAGCCTTTTGTGGTAATTACTCTTGTAACTTTTTTCCTCTAGGACTCCTCCTTCAAAGTTGACTATCTCTGACGTTGATTCCCTTTCAGATCGATCCCTACTTTTGGACTCTCCCATCCGAAGAGGAGACCGGCTCAGGCCAAGAAGCCACTGTCAAGTCACCAGAAGAAGTCACTGATCCTGGCAGGAAATGATTGCACATGGCGCTGTTTTCGAGCCTGGTGGTAGCACATCTGAAGAGGAACAACAAATGGCCAATGCTCTCTTGTCCACGGTTCCAGGCACATCTTTCCTGGGCTTCCTGAAGTACCTTGCAGGTCCTCTAAGCGTCTTCTATCTGAGAGCTCAGAAGATCCCTCGCAACCTGAGAAATGTCGCAAGGCCTTGGCGTTGCTTGTGGATATCAAAGCTGCTAAATGTTTAAAACTTGCTAAGCCTGACAGCGCTGTACTTTCTCCGAGCCTGCGGTGAAGAATTTCCCCTCGACAAGTTCGGGTATTTCCTTGTGACATTCTTTTCTTTGTATTCATGTGTCTTCATGAAGGGTTGTTTATTCACTGTTGTTTTTCTATCCCGTAGGCTCAGACCTGCAAGATTTGTCTTCTCCTTCTTCTGGTTGCCTGATGAGGAGCGTCCGTATTGCTTCTGGGTAAGATTTGCTTTCCTTTCATAACTGTAGCCCTGCCACTTTGGTCTATAACCATCAATATCTGCAGGGCCGTGGTTGGAGGAGATACAAAATCTACCTCCTCCACTGCTCCTTCTCAGCCATCCACGAGCGAAGATGATGTTGCTGGTGAGAACATGGGAATTAGCGATGGCGCGACTTATCTGAAGCCTGTTTTAGAAGAGGGTATTGCCGATGCGGCTCCTGCCGTGGTTCCAGTCGCAGCGCCATCTGCGACTCCTAATGTTGATGGGATGCCCCTTCAAGTTGGAGCTCCTATTTCTGAAGCGGCTGACCTCCCCAGCGCTAGTAGTTCCAAATCAATTGCAGATGCCATAATCGATGCTGGAGACAAGCACGCTGCTTTATTGCGCGACCTGGTTGGGCAATTATCTTCAAGTCGCCTGTACGCATACTGTAGCCCCCAAGGATCAAGACCTTGTGTCAGTTCGCAGGGTGTTGATTCTTTCTTTTCTCCAAGCTTTTAACCCCAAGTACCTTTCAAAATTGCTTATATTCCGTTTACTCGCAGCTTGAGCTTTCCTCGCTTGCTACTTCTGGCGCAATGAAAGTCAAGGGCATTTCCTTAGATAAGCCTGAAGTGACGCGATCTGCCTTGGGACATCATAGCGATATCATTAAGAACCAAGCGCAAGAAATACAAATACTCAAAGATCAACTTGACTCCTGTGAAGAGCAATTTAAAGAACTCGAAGCAGATTCCAAGCAGCGACTAATGGATAAGGATGAAGGGATAAAATCCTTGCGAGAGGGGTGAATCTCAAATCTGAGCTGCTTGATCGGCTGAAAGGAGACCATGCGAGGGAGCTCGCCGCGCGAGATGAAAAATATAACTCGCTGCTCAAGGCTTTTGAGGGTTTTGGATCTGCTGTTAAATCAGCCATTCTGCAACTCGCCGGTACATCCCTAATCCTTTGTCTCTTGCCATTTACATCTGGGTGACCATCATGAGCTGCTGATCTGAATAATATCTTGTTTTTTGATGCAGGGCCTGGTGCTCCGGTGTACCGCTCCAATTTGAAGGATCAACTGGAATATCTTCAAGATTTTAGCATGCGCCTTCTTGATGTCCACGCACGCTTCTATCCTTGTAGACAGTGTTGGGCCTCCAAGTGCAGAGGTTTGTAGAATAGCAGCAAGTTTCCCTTAAGTGAATCACCCAAGGTTTATCGAACTCAGGGAGATAGAGGTCAAAGATATCCCTCTCAAGCAACCCTGCAATTAAGATACAAGAAGTCTCTTGTGTCCCCACACACCTAATACACTTGTCAGATGTATAGGTCCACTAGTTCGGCGAAGAGATATTAAAATACAAGTGATATGGATGATGATAAGTGGTAATTGCAATCTGAAATAAAAATGGCAGCAAGCAAACATGTAGCAGAACTGGTTGTAAACGGTGTTTCAATGCTTAGAAACAAGGCCTAGGGATCATACTTTCACTAGCGGACACTCTCAACAATAATACTATAATTGAATACATAGATATTTCCTCTTCACTATGTACTCTGAATTATTCTCTCGTTGGATAATGAACACCAATCCACTGCGTAGGGCTATAACAGCACACCTTAAAGTCGCATTCCACATCTAGGGAACCCCACACTGTCAACTTGAGCGCCCTAAATAGTACTAGACAAACACCGTAATTTCATAGAGACATCCAACACAAATAATAACTCATGATAAGTATTCCTGTAATCTTTAGCCTAAGAGCCACACACGGTGCGCACACTGTCAACTTCGCACCGTGGGACAAAGGTGACTCCGGAGTTTACATTAATAAAACCACTTGAGTAGCATAATCATAAGATAATGAAGAGTAACATCTAGGAATTCAACTAGATTACAAAGCTCATGATCACATATAGATCACATCATGGGAGAGAGAGATAAACCACATAGCTACCGGTAGAGCCCTCAGCCCCTAGGAAGAACTACTCCCTCCTCATCATGGGAGGCAGCAACGGCGATGATGGAGGTGGCGCGATGAAGATGGCTCCGGGGGCAATTCCCCGTCCCGGCAAGGTGCCGAAACAGAGACTTTGTCCCCCGAATTAGGGTTTTTGGTGGCGGCGGAGCTACGGAGCTTTTCTGGAGAAATCGTCGATTCTTTTAGGGTTTTCGGGGTAGGAGCAATATATAGGCCAAAGGGCGTCGCGAGGCGGTGCACGAGGAGGCGACACCACCCCTCGGCGCCGGTGGGCCCTTGGCCGCGCCGAGCCCACGTGTGGGGCCCTCGTGGCTCCACTTCGCCTCTCCTTCGGACTCCAGGTGTCTTCTGATAAAATAGGGGCCTCCGTAAATTTTCGTCCAATTCCGAGAATATTTCCAGATAGCTTTTCTGGAATACAAAAACAGCAAAAACAGGAACTGGCGCTTCGGCATCTTGTTAATAGGTTAGTCCCAGAAAATGCATAATAATGGTATGAAGTGTATGTAAAACATGTAGCAATTGGTATAAAACAAGCATGGAACATCAAAAATTATAGATACGTTTGAGACGTATCGGCATCCCCAAGCTTAGTTCCTGCTCGTCCTCGAGTAGGTAAACGATAAAAACAAAATAATTTTTGAGGTGACATGCTACCATCATAATCTTGATCATATAATATTGTAAGGCACATGTAAATGAATGAAGTGATCCAAGTCAATGGTCTATAGTTTGCTACCAAATAGATAATGAGTAAACAATGAATCACACAAGCTAAACGTTTTCATGAATAGTACTTTCGAGACAAGCATCAAACAGTTTTACATAAGAGTTAACTCATAAAGCAATAGTTTCTAATAAAAGGTATTTAATCAACACAAAGGAAGAATTAAGTTTCAGCATTTGCTTCAACTTTCAACATATTTATCTCATAGGATATCGTCAACACAAAGTAGTATAACAAGTCCAATACGTGCATATAACAAGTGTTGTAACAAAGTTGACACTAGTGTTTGCTTGTGGAAGACAGAAAGAATAGGAAAACTGACTCAACATAAAAGTAAAAGAAAGGCCCTTCGCAGAGGAAGCAGGGATTAAGTCATGTGCTAGAGCTTTTAGGTTTTTAAAAACATATAGAGATTGCATAAAATATTTGACACTCCTCCCAACCTTGCTAACACAAGCCATGGCTAACCGAATCCTCGGGTGCCTTCCATCAATCACATACCATAGGAGTATCTAGTTTTGAGAGGTGTTTGTTAATTGTCAACGAATGGTAGCGGGTGAGAACAGTATTCTACCTGTCAAACGGACTTTTAAGAGCGGCTCCCATGAAGGACGTTATTTCTACCAGCAAGGCAGATCATCCCTCTTTCTCTTTGGTTTACACACGCGGGTATTTCACTGTTTGTCATTGCTTACTGATGAATCAGGGCAAAAGTGTGAAGAGAGTTAATGGTTAAAGTTGTAATTAATTGGGACTGGGCACCCCGTTGCCAGCTCTTTTTGCAAAATTAGAGGATAAGCGGATGTATATGCCGCTAGTCCAGGTGTAAAAGTCCATTTGACAACTAGAATAAAGAATAACCACACTAATTCCTCATGAGCTAGTAAACATTGACACAAAAGGGAATAATAACATTTTGAATAATTTAAAGGTAGCACATGAAAAATTTACTTGGAGTGGCAAGGAAATACCACATATAGGTAGTTATGGTGGACACAAATGGCATGGATTTTGGCTCAAGGATTTGGATGCACGAGAAGCATTCCCTCTCAGTACGGAGTTTAGGAGCAAGGTTTATGTAAGCAAACAAGAATATCAACCCGTACCAAGTTTTATATGACAAACATATTGCAAACGTTATAAGACTTCATACCGTCTTCCTTGTTAACCAAACCCTGTTATTAGAAAATATCTAGACCTTAGAGATACCACCGATGCAAACCAAATTTTCAACAAGCTTTACGGTAGTTCTTCACTAATAGGCTTAACTCATGTGATGCACAAATTTAATCATGATCTACTTGTTAGCTCAAAACAATTGACAAGCATCAAGTTATCCAAGTTAGTGATCTACAAGATTATGCAAGTTTTTCCTTATACCAATTACCACATGCAACATTTTCTGAACCAACCAAACACCAATCAATTTATTTCAACAACTCTCCAAACAGATATAAGTGAAGCAAGAGAGTACTTTCTACAAAAGAAAGCTAATAGCTCTGACAAGAGATACATGAAAACAAGAGCTAAAAGCTGAACAGCGCTAGATATGAATACTCAACAAATATAAGTGAAGAATAGAGTATTCTCATGAAAAAGCGGAGCGTGTCTCTCTCCCAATCAAGAATGCTAGGGTCCAGTCAAGCTTTATTGAAAATAAAAGTACAATACTGAAAATAAAAGCACACAACGCTCCAAGAAAAGCACATATGATGTGAAAGAATTAAAATATAGTTTCACTAGAGATGACCTGATAATTTTGCCGATGAAGAAGGGGATGCCTTGGGCATCCCCAAGCTTAGACGCTTGAGTCTTCTTGAAATATGCTGGGGAGATCCATGGGAGCCTCCCCAAGCTTGAGCTCTTCACTCTTCTCCATCCTATTATATCACTCTTCCTCTCTGACCCTTGAAAACTTCCGTCACACCAAACTCAAAGTAAATCTCATTAGAGGGTTAGTGCACAATCAAAAACTCACATGTTCTATAAAGACGCAATATGACTTGTTACTTTAAACATTAGCTACTGCCACTGATATTATGTGAAGCTCTTCCACCCAAAAAAGAATTTCACTCAACACTAGTAAAAGAGAGAATGCAAAATAAAAGACATAATATGTCTAAAACAGAACAGTCCGCAAAGACGAATTTTTTAGAGACACTTACGTTGCTCAGATCGAAAAACTTTGAACTAACAAAAGATGCACACATATCTGAGGATCACGCACAAAAATTTTCAGATTTAAATAATTTTTCTGTGATTTTACAGAAGCAAAACGGTGAACAGCAGAAATCTGTTCCTGCGCAGAAATCCAAATCTAGCATCATCTTCCTATTAGAGGCCTTACTTGGCACAACAATGCAGAAAATAAAGATACAAAGGCAATGTTACAGAAGTAAACAGCACCTTGACTCAAAAAAAGAAAAATTGCAGAAAAAAAACAATGGGTTGTCTCCCACTAGCGCTTTTCTTTAAAGCCTTTTAGCTAGGCATGACAATTTTGATGATGCTCTCATACGTATAAGAGTTGAATATAAAAGAGCATCAAGAAGAAAATATCCAACACATTTAAGTCTAACCCACTTTCTATGCAAAGGAATCTTGTAAAAAAAAATCAATGAAGCACAAAGTGACTAGCATAGGAAGGCAAAACAAGTGCAACTTCAAAAATTTCAACATAAAGAGAGAAGACTTAATATTATTGAGATATATGAAACCGTGTCTCCCTCTCTCATAAGGACCAGTAGGTCTTAAAGTACCCAGCAAATAAAAGCAAATCAAGAGAAAGCTCAAAACCTTCATCATAAAGAGAAGAAATTTAGTAACATGAAGATTTCTAAAACCATACTTTCCTCTCTCAAAATAATTTTCAGTGGCATCATGAATAAACTCAACAATATAGCTATCACATAAAGCATTCTTATGATCCACATGCATAAAAGTATCATTACTCTCCACACAAGCATAATCAGTTTCATTAGTAATAGTGGGAGTAAAAGTATCACATCCATCATTGTAATCATCATAAATTGGAGGCATAGAATAATCATAATGAATTTTATCCTCAATAGTAGATGGACTGAAAATATCATATTCATCATTGTAAACATCATATATAGGAGGCATATCATAATCAACATAAACTATATCCTCAATAGTAGGTGGAGTGAAAATATCACAATCATTATAAACATCATATATTGAAGGCAAAGTATCATCAAAGCAAATTTTCTCCTCCAAAACCGGGGAACTAAAAAGATCATTTTCATCAAAACCGACCTCCCCAAGCTTAAATTCTTCCATAGCATTAGCAATAATGGTGTTCAAAGAATTTATAGTAATAACATTGCTACCATCATGCAAATAATTTTCCATAGGTTTTTTAATTTTCTCTTCAAACAAGTCATGTCCTAACTCAAGATAAATTTTATAGAGCTCTCTAATTTTGTTGTTGTTTTCCATTAAGCCTAACTAGTGAAATAAAAACAAGAAACAAAAAGATATAATTGCAGAATCTAAAGGAAATACCTTCGAGCACTCACACGTCAGCAACAGTGCTAGAAAAAGCTAAGTTGCTGGAGGATGTGAGTACCTTTTACCTTACCTCCCCGGCAACGGCGCCAGAAAATAGCTTGATTCTACGCACGCTTCTATCCTTGTAGACAGTGTTGGGCCTCCAAGTGCAGAGGTTTGTAGAATAGCAGCAAGTTTCCCTTAAGTGAATCACCAAGGTTTATCGAACTCAGGGAGATAGAGGTCAAAGATATCCCTCTCAAGCAACCCTGCAATTAAGATACAAGAAGTCTCTTGTGTCCCCAACACACCTAATACACTTGTCAGATGTATAGGTGCACTAGTTCGGCGAAGAGATATTAAAATACAAGTGATATGGATGATAAGTGGTAATTGCAATCTGAAATAAAAATGGCAGCAAGCAAACATGTAGCAGAACTGGTTGTAAACGGTGTTTCAATGCTTAGAAACAAGGCCTAGGGATCATACTTTCACTAGCGGACACTCCCAACAATAATAATATAATTGAATACATAGATATTTCCTCTTCACTATGCTACTCTGAATTATTCTCTCGTTGGATAACGAACACCAATCCATGCGTAGGGCTATAACAGCACACCTTAAAGTCGCATTCCACATCTAGGGAACCCCACACTGTCAACTTGAGCGCCCTAAATAGTACTAGACAAACACCGCAATTTCATAGAGACGTCCAACACAAATAATAACTCATGATAAGTATTCCTGTAATCTTTAGCCTAAGAGCCACACACGGTGCGCACATTGTCAACTTCGCACCGTGGGACAAAGGTGACTCCGGAGTTTACATTAATAAAACCACTTGAGTAGCATAATCATAAGATAATGAAGAGTAACATCTAGGAATTCAACTAGATTACAAAGCTCATGATCACATATAGATCACATCATGGACAGAGAGATAAACCACATAGCTACCGGTAGAGCCCTCAGCCCCTAGGAAGAACTACTCCCTCCACATCATGGGAGGCAGCAACGGTGATGATGGAGGCGGTGGCGTCGATGAAGATGGCTCCGGGGCAATTCCCCGTCCCGGCAAGGTGCCGAAACAGAGACTTCTGTCCCCCGAATTAGGGGTTTTGGTGGCGGCGGAGCTACGAGTTTTTCTGGAGAAATCGTCGATTCTTTTAGGGTTTTCGGGTAGGAGCAATATATAGGCCAAAGGGCGCCGCGAGGCGGTGCACGAGGAGGCGACACCATCCCTCGGCGCAGGTGGGCCCTTGGCCGCGCGAGCCCACGTGTGGGGCCCTCGTGGCTCCACTTCGCCTCTCCTTCGGACTCCAGTGTCTTCTGATAAAATAGGGGCCTCCGTAAATTTTCGTCCAATTCCGAGAATATTTCCAGACTAGCTTTTCTGGAATACAAAAACAGCAGAAAACAGGAACTGGCGCTTCGGCATCTTGTTAATAGGTTAGTCCCAGAAAATGCATAATAATGGTATGAAGTGTATGTAAAACATGTAGCAATTGGTATAAAACAAGCATGGAACATCAAAAATTATAGATACGTTTGAGACGTATCACTTCTTAAAGTAACCAAAGAGGTTATGACAAAAATCGCCCCTGCGGCTGATGCTCCAGATTCGTGTGAGTTTTGGCTGAACAGGCTATTTAAGGCTCTCACTGTGTCTCTGATTGGAAGGGGTCTTCTGCTCGCTCTGGAGCTATCATGTGTTAACATTACTCCGGGCATATTATCCAGAAATAGAGGTAGGCAAGATTGCTCTTCATGACCGGGCGAAGCGCGCGGATGGTACTGAGCTTCCCATGAGTGAATACTTCGACATCTGGAAGGGTAATGCGTGGATACGCCACATTACTTGTTAAGAATTTAGACTTGGGCTCTTATCTGGGAAATTTCAACCCTGATGGTAGCAAATCTACGAAGGAGAAATCCACTGGGGCTGAATCATCCCGAGCTTCCGATCCATCCTCAGGACCTGGTGGTCCTTCCACTTCATCTGGTGGTGCCTTGGCTATAAGGACTCCTGCGGCTCCAACCTCGAGACAAGCAGCGAAGGCTTCTGTTCCTGCGACTCGAAAGCAGAAATAAACATTCAATAGTAGTGTGCGACTCGTCAATAGTGACTTGCCCGTTAGTCTGTAAAAAATTTGTGTACTATAAGCAGTACTTTTGTGACCTATAAGCAGGTTCTTTTATGATACTTCCATTAAGTAGACGCTCGCGCGGCTCAGTATTTCCTGGGAACATGTGTGTTCAGGGTCGAGAGCGGCCATGATAGGTAATCAAGCTCGATTGACGCCACACCCCAGTACTTTGGCCGCATAATGCAAGACGCTTCTAGCTTAAGGACTGCCACTCGTTTGGCAAGGGTTGAGGTAGCGAGCTGTGCTCGCTGTGCTTTGTAAAAAAGCCCTCAGGTTGGTGATGTATGAAATTCAAAAGACTCAGCGACTCAATGATAGTTGAGGCGAAACGACGAACCCTTGAATGTCAAGGGTGCCGGCTTTATTTCATAACCACTCAATTTATTACAGGGTGAGACAAAGACGATGCAGACCCTTTAATGCGAGTTTTCTGTTCCTCGCAGGTCATGCATACTTGATACTCATCGCACTCATTTGCGAAATAATACTCCTGACGGAATGGGTTGAACACCTAGTTGGTTCATGTTTGAGTTGCTAAAAGCGACTCGGGTCGAGCATGATAGCTCCGATGTTTTCATGCCAAAGTGAGGGTCAAATCTTTTGATAGGGTAATCGCACTGAGTTGCGACTTATGCCAATTCACGTCCTTGGGGGATGAGTCGCGGGGGGTAAGGCCTCACAATAGTTGGGCCTCTCTGACTTGGGTTGTTGATTGATATTGGGTCTATGCATATATGCCATCTCTTGTTTTGTTTTTGTATCAAAGCGATTCCTGGAGTGTTATCTTCCTGACTCGCGACTGTATGGTGAATTTCACCATCTGGTGGGCGCGTCCTGCTGTCCGTCCATTCTGAGTCCCCAAGGCGACTCGCTTTGGACTGCGGAGGTTTACTGATGGCCTGAGACCATGTGAGGAGTTGGCGATGCAAGCTTCTTCTGCGATTACTGAGCCTGCTTCCTCGTATTCTAGCGCTCTCTGTCTGTCTCCATGCACCGTGATCACGCCGTTTGGTCCTGGTATCTTTAACTGCAGGTATACGTAGCAGGGGCGAGCAGTGAATTTGACATAAGCTTCTCTCCCGAAGATCGCGTGGTATGGGCTTTTGACTGCTACGACCTCGAAACTCAGGAACTCTGTGCGGAAGTTTCACTCGGTCCCGAAGCTGACTTCGAGGGTAATTTTTCCTATAGGTCGAGTGATTATTCCTGGAATTATGCCTTGGATATCCTTCCTTGTTGGCTGTAGCCGCTGCTCGGGTATGTTCATTCGACGGAGCGTGCCTTGGTATAGGATGTTTACTCTTCCTCCTCCATCCATGAGGACTTTGTTCAACCTGTATCCCGCGACTTGCGGTGTGACAACGAGAGCCAACTGTCCTGGATCTTTTACTTCTGGGGGATGATCGTCGCGACTCCAAACAACTGATCGCTCTGTCCAACGGCGGTGTCTTTCCAACGTTGGGACTGAGTCGCGGTTCATCGGCTATTCATTTGTCTTCTGTTGCCCGCTGTTTGTACATCCACGGTATGAAATTGCCCTATGTTTCTTTTACTGAACTTTCAGGCTTTTGACAGGAGTTCTCCTTGTTCTTATGCTGCATTGGTCCGCTGTGAGTCGCGATTGATGAATCACCTTCTTTCCATCGCCTGTAGTAGTGACACTGTGCCTTTGTGTGGCCCGCAGGTCTCCCATCTCTTCTGCGGTGTAAGTCGCATGGACTATCAAAATCCCTTTGACGCTATTGAGGAGTGACTCCTTGTCTCTTTTCTGCTCCCTTAGTCGATACTTACAGTTCGGTGTCCTTTGAGATTGGCGATGAGCCGCTTGCCATCTTATCTGTCTCTGCGTGCTTGTTAGTAGTCACCAAGAGTTGGTCGAAACTGCCGATTTTATGTCCAGCGCGGCTTAAGGTGTGCATTGGCGGCTCAAATCTACAGTTCTTTCTCATAACTTGCACTTCAGATTGTGCCGTGGTACCTTTGGCAGAGTCAAGGATCCCTGTGACTTGTTTTATCCAGTCGCTGGTTGATTCGTTCTCCTTCTGGATCCACTGTCTGAGGTTCTTCACGCCCTCTATTTGGAACCTTTTGATGAACTTATCCTTCAATTCTTCCCATGAGTTTATTGACTTTGGCGGCAACTTTAGCAGCCAATCCCTGGCTTCTCCCTGTAGTACCAAGTGAAAATACTTTGCGAGCACCTCCTGAGTCACACCGATTCCTGTCATGTTTATTTCATAGTCCTCTATCCACAGGACAGGGTCTAGATCATTATGGTAGGTGGTGACTTGCTGCGACTCGCCGAAGTTCGGTGGGAAACGAGTGAGCCGTATTTCCTCCCCAAAACATGTTGGTCCTTTCAATAACGAATAGGAGCTCACAGGTGCCGTATCTTCATCTGAATCAGTTTCAAACTGGGTTGGTTGAGTCGCATCAAGCATTTGCGACTTACCGTCAGCCTTACTCTCTTTACCTGGTGATATTTGCAGACCTGCTAGCTGGTTGTCTAACTCTTCCACATTGCATCCTTCCTCGCCCCACGATACCTCGTGTTGCGGCTCGTTAGGCGTGATTCCATACATGTTTGCTTGCTGTAGGGCGGCAGTCTGTAGCAGATCAATCGCATGGCGAGCTTCCTTATCAGCTCGCGTATCTCCGACTGGTGCTATGTTTGATAATATCCCGATCGCGGCGTGCATATTGCTCTCCGGATTGTTGTGGAACTTCTGCTTCATCTCTTGCTCTCCTTCGTCCATTCTGGCGCGAGTTGCTGGTTGTTTTTGCTGCCGACGCCTCAGTCGTCGATCTTCTTCCTGGAGTTTCTCGCGCTCTGCCGCGAGTCTTCGTGCTTCTTCGCAAAGCTCCATCCTGACAGCTTTGATTTCTTCAATTCTGGGATCTTTCTCCCGGCTAGGCAGAGGTTCCCAGATTGGTTTTGACGGGACGGAGGATTGTTGCAGTTCTTCTAGCACGCGGATCCTAACTGGCCGCAGTTCCTCTCCCGGTTTGCCTCCTTGAGTCGCGTCGGTAGATCTGCGACTGACGGACCCGACGAAGACTTTCACCGACCCGATGGGAATAACATACCCAAATTCGACATGATCTGCCTTTGGTTCCCATTCTGAATCGTCGATGAAGGGAACACCATTGATATCTTCCACTTGGCCGATGGCGATGTCCTTGGACCCTGATTCCGATCCTGCGCGGAACGTGATGCTCTTGACCGCAGGCCCCACGGTGGGCGCCAACTGTCATGGGTTTGTCACGTCAGATGTCATGGATGACTTCGTAGGTGTGGGATTTGCGCGAGTCAATCGTCTCCGAGCTTGGGATCGCAGGAACAAGGACGAACACAGATTTACCCAGGTTCGGCCGCTCAATGTGAGGTAAAGACCTACTTCCTGCCTACCCTAGCTTGGTATTGATATGATATATGTGGTGTTACAATGGAGGCGATCCGATCTCGGAACTCGCCGTAAGAGATTGGGTTTTAGGACTTGATAGCTTGACCCTGTCTAAGTCCTGCGAGTCCTCTTTATATACACAGAGGCTCGCTAGGTTACAAAGGAAACTTCCTCCACAAGGAATACATCAACTGGAACCTACTCGGAGACTAACTCCTCCTCACGTCTTCCAGAATATGTTTTCTAGATCCTTCTCCTTGTGGCGGTATGATGTTGGGCTTGCTTTCACGGAGGCCTTTATTGTGCGAGTAAGATGAGTCGCACTTTATAAAATATGGGCCGCGGGTTAATCTACAAAGTATTCCCCCGACACGTCTTGCGTGTAAGCTTCCTGATTGTAGGGCGGGTGGGGTGGCGAATAAATTCGTGGCAACCCATATGCCTCAGATGTGTAGCCGATGAACACGTCGATGCCGCCAAACGGTACAACACCGCATCCGACAATGTAGTCGTCTGCGGGGATGTAGGACTCGTCGCAGCTGACGTAGTGATTGTTGCCGTAGCGCATGGCGCGGCCCACGGCGATGGTTTCGCCGATGCCACCTAGGGTTCCCGCCTGGAACGTGACGCCTGACGCCTTAGGCCCCACGGTAGGCGCCAACTGTCGTCGTATCGACATCATAGATAGGAGACAGGAGTCCTCTAGCCGAGGGTGAACCGAGGGGGTGAAGGGGAGCGTCGTCGAGGTCGGGATCGAACAAGGCAGTTTACCCAGCTTCAGATCTCGCATCGGTGGCGAGACTCTATGTGCTGCTATAACTCACTATAATGGCAATCGCCTTGGTCGGGTTACAATGAGTATGAGAGTATGTTCAACGTGCCCTAAAGGCGTCCCAGGGTCCGGCTTATATAGGCGGCCGGACCTAGGGTTACAAGGGACAAACGTGTCCGGCAAGACTACAGAGTCCTAAACCTATCCGGCAAGTCACCGCCTTCTGTCTTGATCTTAGTGGCGGCATGGGCTTCAGTCTTGAGCCTCCGTCTTGCCATCCTCCGTCTGCCTTGTATGCTGGCTATCTGGGCCGCCCGGCAGGCCAAAGCCTTCACCGCCACTTTGGGCCACCCTGGACTAGCCGGATTGATCCATGTCAGTGATACCCCTAGTAGGTATATCCCCAACAATAGTGATGCATGACATTATGTATATGTTTGACTGCTTCCACAAAGGGGAACTTGATGTTCAACGTTTGAATTATGGGGTCATTACACTGTTACCTAAGCTGAGTGGTGCTAATAAGATACAACAATTTCGCCCTATCTGTTTGCTGAGATGTATCTATAAGCTTATAACTAAAACCCTGTGTCTGCGACTAGATCCCTTAGCTAACAAACTTTTTAGTGTTCAGCAAAATGCCTTTATTAAAAATGGGAACATCACAGATGGTATTATGGCTTTGCATGAGATTATGCATCATACTCATGTTAAGAAACAAGTGGGGGTGATTTTAAAACTCGATTTTGAAAAAGCTTACGATAAAGTAAATTGGGATTTTTTATTGCAATGTTTCAGAAAAAGGGGGGTCTCGGAACATTTTTGTACCTGGGTTCGACTAATTCTTCATAATGGGACGGTGTCTGTTAAAATAAATGATGAAATGGGGACATATTTTCAAAGTGCCAAAGGGAGAAGTTCTAACTAGGATGGTGCTTGAAGCACATAAAAATGGTTTCCTAATTGGTCTGGCTCCTGACCTAGTGGAAAATGGAGTGGCTATATTACAATACACCGATGATACTGTCTTATGCATTTCTCATGACCCTGAGAAAGCAATCAACTTGAAATTGTTGCTTTATATGTTTGAGCTGATGTCTGGTCTCAAAATTAACTTTATGAAAGTGAAGTGATTACCATAGGTGGGGACGCTGAAGTTACAGCTTTTTATGCAGACATGTTTCAATGTCAAGTCGGTTCTTTGCCTTTAAAATACTTGGGGGTTCCGGTTAAGTTTACGCACCTGAAAAATGTTGACTGGGACTTTGTGGATGAAAAAATTATCAAAAGACTGGCAGCTTGGATCTGTGCCCATGCTTCTTCGGGGGGGGGGGGGGGGGATAGATTAACCATTTTACAGTCTTGCTTGTCTGGTATACCGTTGTATTACCTTTCAATGTTCTTGTTTAATAAGACCTTTATCGAAAAACTAACCAAGCATATGAGAAAATTCTTCTGGGAAGGCATAAATGGAAAAAAGAAGTATCATCTAGTGAAGTGGAGAAGGATTTGTAAATCCAAAAATAAGGGAGGCCTGGGGGTCATGGACCTTCAAAAAAATGAATGTGAGCCTTTTAGTGAAGTGGTGGTGGAAATTGGAATCCCAGGAGGGGTTATGGTAACAAATTGTGCGTGCCAAATATCTGAGAAATAAGTCTGTGACAGATGTCAAGACTAGGGTGAATGATTCACCATGCTGGAAAGGCATTATGAAAGTTAGAGATATATATTTGGCTGGGAGAGGTATTAAGATGAACAATGGTAATATCTTTCGTTTTTGGAAAGATCCGTGGGTTGATAAAATTCCCTGATGCAGACCTTTCCTATGTTATATAACATCTGTCAGAACCCTGATGCTACATTCAGAAAGTGTAGGGATGAGAACTTTGTGATTCCTTTTAGAAGGAGGTTGTTTCCTCAGTTGAAATTTCATCTTGAAAAGGCTCGTAGTGTAAACTTATCAAACGTAGATGATACAGTCTTTTGGAAGTTGACTGCTAGTAAAAAAATTACTACAAAGTCGGTATACAAGTACATGGAGAAACCTTTAGCTGGACCCTATTATAAATGGATCTGGGAGGACAAAATACCTCTCAAGATTAAAATTTTCATGTGGCAAGTTATGCAAGATGCGATCTTGACAAGAGATAATATGAAGAAAAGAAAATGGCCGGGGAACCCAACCTGTTCTTTCTGTTTTTAGAAGGAGTCAAGAAATCACTTATTCTTCGAATGTGCGGTGTCTAAGGTGGTTTGGGGCTGTGTGGGAGAGATCTTTCACACGGGCACATGCCCAAGAAATGTTTGGCAATGCATGGCCTGGTTTCTTGCGTTCTGGCGAGGAGGGAAAAGATTTTATTCCATTCTGTTGGCTTCTACTTGTTGGGCCATTTGGACCACGCGTAATAAGGTTACCTTTGAGAATTATAAGCTAAAGACCCCTGTTACCATCATGTTTACTGCTTGCTCCTTTCCAAAAACTTGGACAGGGCTCTACGGTGAAGAAGAACGGGAATTCATCAGAAATGGCGCGGAGCAGCTAGTGTGGAAGGCGATGGAGATTGCCAAGAGAAGAGCGGAGAACATACAAGCTACAATGGCGCCAACAATCTTGAGGATCACCGGCGGTTAGACTGCCATGTTTGGTTTTGGTTCCTGGAGATAATACTACTGCGTGGTGATGGGTTTGATGCCCCTGTTTCGAATTTAGTTTGCTCGTTTGGGTAGTTATGGGTTTGGTGCCCCTGTTTCGAATTTAGTTTGCTCGTTTGGGTAGTTAGCTGTTCCCAGTGTGGGGCAGTGGTGAAACAGACGCCTGGTGGTTTTTGTTGCTTGATCCTTTTGAACTTCTGTAGTGTAGCAGTGAATAAGGTGGTAACAGGTTTTTGCCCCGCAGGTCTGTTTCGAGATCGAAACAGTTCTCAGTGGGTTTCCTGTTAGTGCCCCAACTCGCTCTCCCCTTTATCTCCTTTCTTGGTGTGTGTGGCTTGTAATCTGAATCTTGTATTTCCATTAAGCAATTAATGGAAAGGGGATAGCCCGGTTGGAAAAAAAAATTAAGGCAAAAATCACAACATTAGCACCGGCTGAATGCTGGCTACTTTGTTTTCTCTTAACCATCTGCGGCTAATTATTATTCTACAACTCTTCACGAATCATGATACAAGCTCAAAAAAAAAAGAGGCTAAAACCATCTCGTAGATTATCGGTCGGAATGTTTTACTGCCTCCGTGAAAGATGACGGAACACAACAGCGGATGACATCTGGACTTTAAGATCAGCAATATCAACATCATGGCCTCCTTCAACCAAGCCCCATCTATCGACCTGAAGAAAGCAAGGAATAAAGACCGTCTGGCAAAAAGGAAAGCAAAATGACTAAAACAACGAAAGTAAATGGCTGCAGTATCACACCTGGTGATCTTCTTCAAGCCTGATCAGTTCAATGGACTCCTCAACTCCCAGCCTTCCTCTAAATATTGCAAGTGGGATTACCAGGGAATGGACTGCTGCAGCCAGTTCACGATCATTTGCATCCTTCAAGACGGTTCCTACAGCCTTAGCTAGACCCTCGTCTTGCTTCCCACCTAGAAAACTTGTGTACACAACAGGCTTGAATCCAGACTGAGTGTTGACCCTGTCCAGTATCGGGTCAATTTTCTCCTTCTGTTTTTCTGCACACGAAGATAAGAGAGCATGGGAAATCATAATGTTCGAGGCGAATAACACAAGGCATCGGTAATTTAATTATATGAACCTTAGTAACCTGAAACAAGTTCATTCATGTTGGACCACAGTAACTGAACCAATGTATGAGGGAAAAAATTAGCACGTTACCTTAAACTCCTTTGGTAAGTTCATCGTCGGCAGGTGAGCGGCAAAATATCAAATCCTGATGGAAGTTTTCATCAGATTGGTAATTATTTTCGTTCGTGTCAATGGAACTCTCTCCAGTGCAGTACAAGCAAGCTTCATAAGAGGCATTGTAAATGGACGGATTCCATCTTGTTCCTATGACAATAATGAACTTTCCGTATCAGTGCCCATTAATCGAGAAACTAAGTAATGCAATCAAGGAATTTTTTTTTCGTAGCAGTTAATTCAGATATAATCCTGCATTCCTACATACTGGCAGATGAGCAGCAGACCAGATAAACGAAGTTGGTGTAACTTTTAAGTTATAATTTACAGTAGGGAACATTTGAAGGCAGCAACTTAGCCATGCGTGAACATAGAGTTGCAGAACTAAGTAGAGTCTAACTATTAGTAGAGCCATGCGGCATATGAGTGTATATTGGCCATATTGAGTTTTGTTTTAATTTCAATTTCAACCACTCTTGCCTCTCTAGACACCAGAAGGGAGAATTCAACTCTAAAATGCCCTATTGTCCACACAAGGCAATGAACCAACAGTTCGCTTCGGCATAAATTCAACAGATGTACACCCGGCACAGTCCTAGTTTACTAAACTAAAATGGGCTGGAAGCCTAGAACAGCCTTGACCCATCTGGAACAGCTAGAACAAAAATAACAGGTAAGATCCTAGCATATATAGGATGCACATATATTGAATTCTGATGCTTCTATATCTATCATACTCTGCAAAGGCATATCAATATATTGCGTGAAATTTAAGCTCTTATGTAACAACCTATTGGGTAGATCACTTGAACACTGACCTATGAGAAGGAGCAGATTGCGAACTTGTATACTGCCTAACTGTCGAAAACAACATTTATAGTTCTAAATTCAGAGGAACTGAACGGCACCACAATGAGTACAACTCAGGATAACTGGTAGCAATGACAGTGAAGTGGACAACTTATTGGGGAAGGAAAGAAAATTAAGAATACAACCAAAATAAAACCTATGCATGTGCAAGCAAAAAAAAACATTACTGATGCATATAACAAACGTCCAACTTCAATTTTGGAAAACATTTGGTAGGCATCATGGCATTACACATTGGTATTGTTGCTGAAAAATCATGATAGAACATATACATACATATATTAGCAATCAAACACATCTGATGTTGATCTGCAGCAGGGGCGGGATGGAGAGATCCCATGCGAGGGAATCTGAGATGGTGGCGAGGAGCATGCATGACAAATTCATGAGACAATTATCCTTATGTAAATAATTGGATATGCAATAGGCAACTATAGGTACAATGTATTGTAATCTGCGTAGATAAAGATAACATACTGAGAAAAGGAGAGTGGTGTTCCTTACTAAATGATGGATTGGCATTAGATAAGAGGTGGAGCCAACGACAAACTAGACTCACGTATCTACAACTACATTCCCGAGCGGCAGTCAAATGGAGGCGTGAATGCAAGATGCCAGCGGAATGATCGACCGGACAGAGGCTAGGCAGCTTTCTTCCCACCGCATCCTTCCTTGTGTGTCGGAGATACAAAGCGAGTGCACCAAAAGAAGGGAACTGAGTTGAGCTTCTTGGCCAGGTCAGACAATACCTACGCTATCTGCAGGTGTGGTTGACTTGCTAAGCTATTGATAGCGGAACAAGAAAAGGAAATGAAGCGCGCAACGATGACCGGAGCAGCTCCCAATCAACCCGACGACCGCAAATGGGTCGGTCGATCCGGTGGCACGAACCAATTCATCTTAAGTAGTCCCTAGTAGGAAGGAGTAGGCCATTTCAGGATAGGAGCCAGCATTAACTATCCTTCTATATAGGATGGTAAAGTGAGAGTGTACAATGATACGATTTCTTTTGCGACCCATTCCAGAAATCTAAAAAATTATTCAAAGCTAAGAATAGGGAGTGGCCCAAGCTTTTAATTCTACAAGATGTTATACTCTGTGCTATTTGCACGCCGGTAAAACTGGAACAGAAACGAACCCTTATACCATGTTATTGTAGGACACAACCAAAGCAGCCATCAAATGGAATTGGCAGGTCAAGATAAAGAGCGAATGGCACAATATTAGGAAAAATATGTAAAAGAAAAGTCTACCAGCTGCCTCTTCAACAACCTATGAGAAGACAGCTATGGTGAATCCTATATTGTTTCAAATGAAACTGCAAAGAAGATATGAACCAATGGATCTGAGAGTCATACGAAATGCAATTGAATCCATGAGTAATAAAGACATATGCATATTCTTGCACGCAGGAACACATCCACATGCATAACCCATTAACCCTCCATCTACCCGATCAAAAAAGACTCGGACGCCCGATGAGCTTACATATGGGGGAGGGAGGCCAAGCCATGCAAGCACGGAGGAAATCCCACGACATTTACACGCCATCATCGTCCTGCTCGACATAGGGAGAAGGCCTATCACCTACCTCCCATTCGGAGGCAGCAAGGGTCGGGCAAATCTACCCGTTGCGCTGGTTCGAGGGGTCGGCACCGGGAAGGAAGAAGTGGGTGGGGGGGGGGGGGGGGGGGGGGGGGGGGAGGAGTGAATCCGGAGGGGATGGGAGCAGCGGCTGTTTGGGCTGCTGGGTGGCGGCCACCAAAAAGGAACCCACTAGATTAATAGCTACACTGTAATCGAGAAACAAATGCAATCTTCAATAGACCACACAAAACCTATATCGCAACTAGTATTAGATCTCCAATCCAAACGAAAATGTTACAAATGTTCTAGGCTGCAAGACCGAAGAAAACAGGAAGGACCAATCCATACAGTTTGATTACCTAAGAAGTAGCATGATCTTTATAGTTTCCTTTATCTATTTTAAATGTATGTGTTGCCCTTGGGAACACAAGCGCACGAAGCTCGTCTACGGATATTTATATTATTGCTGCTACTGCCAGTCCCTTAAGCCTCAGCTCACATTATTGCTTCAGTTTATATTGGTAGCTTCATCATTCACCATAACTGTCAATTTATATATGTCTAAACTACAAACGCACCACCTCATATTACATAAAGCTAAAGAGTAGACAGCAAAAATGACCATTAAAATAATCTAACAATTTTAGCAGCCTTGTAACCATAAGTTATTACTGTGGACCTTGTGTCCCTTGTGCAATCGATTCCCAATTCGACGCATCACATGAAAAAACACCAGTTTTGCTTGGAGCTAACTACCCTACTTTATCACTCCAGCCAGCAAAATTATCCGTAAAACTAAATGATGGGGAAACAACTAAAGGAAGACATCAATAACCTAGCGCCAGACCAGAGAGAGAGAGTCAACACCGGAGCAGGGGAGAGGTCCGACAATGAGTAGAGGATCTTGGGGCAGACGCGTGACACAACTGGGACCTCTAGCCAGCGGCGGGCCGGGCTGTGCGCCTACAGCAGCTCGAGGGGAGTCAAGGGCCTGCTCACTGGGCAGTCCAGGAGCGGCGTGCCGACAGCCCGAGAGTTGGCCTCCTCGCGCCGTCCAAGCCGAGCGCGGTGTTGTAATCCAGTCCAGGGGGGACGACGGCGAGCGGCCGCCACCACGGCCTGCTTGGTTATGAGAACTGCAAAGCCCATGCGCAGATGCGCTCGCCCCTGACACGGCGAGCTCGTGGTTGTTCGGTGCCGGAGTAGGTTCGGAGGCGGAGCGGGTGTCCTCCGGCGGCGCGTGGGAGGTTGGGAGGCGAGGGGCTGTCGGCGTCCGTCGTTGTAGCACGGGAAAAGAGGACCTGGCCGTGGTAGTGGGTGTTGGAGGCAGCGAGCTCGGACCATCCTATGCGCGAGACCAGCGGCGCCTCCTCCGCGTGCTCCAGTGGGCCGTGCGGTTGGCGCTGGAGGCCACGCGAGCCCGGCCCCTTCATCGCCCCGCGAGGCTCCGTGCAGCGCCGGCCTCCTCCTACGTGGTCAGAAGCTCCGCTTGGATCTGGGGAGAGGGTCGTGGGTGGTGTGGTGGATGGGGCGCGGCGAAGGGGGTGGCGCCGGTGTGATTCCGGGGGAGCCGTGTGCTTCCGCCAGAGATGTGGGGGCGGAGCGGTGGCCGGCGCGCGCTGCCACTGCGCGTGCGAGAGAGATCGAGTTATCATGGCAGCGGCACTTGGCCCACGAGCGCTGACACACAAGGACGGCAGATGCATGGAGCTCGTTATTTGAAAAATCGAGATTCATATTTTTGAGTTTCCAAAAATAGCGCAAAAAATCACAGGTGTAGATAGTCTCGAGACACACAAGCGTGAATTTTTTTTGACTTCAATTCGTTGTATTTTGGGCTGTGCAAAAAAGACAAATTCTGACAGATTTCAAAATTTTGAATCCGGTTATTTAGATCCAGAAATTTGTCTTTTAGATCTAGGCCATAATAATTCGAATTTGGAGTTAAAACTTGGTACGATCGTAGATCTGCATATTATTTACATCCGGGAATTTTTTCATGATTTATGGAAACTTAAAATGTCGATTTCGAATTTTTTTTAAAACGAGCTCATGTAGCTCGGGCTCCATGTCCGTCACATAATTAGTTACATCCTCTCTTTGTTTCTACCATAGCATTCGAAAATAAAAACAAGAAAAGCCTTAAATGGGATTAACAGTGCAGCTCTATGTCTGCACTACCTTTTGACTTGCAAAGGTACTTCTTCTGCACATGGAGTACTAGATGGCGATACATGGAGTGGAGCACGCACGGTCAACGTACGGTTTGAAGCTTGCTGAAAGGGATCGTAAACCCACCAAGCGCGAACACGACAAGGAAAGCAGGTAGGCGAAGGGCAAGACAACCTTGGTGAGAGCTAGAATGCGCCGCCCGTTGGAGCAGGCCAACCAGTACGCCGTCGCCAGCTCCACGGCCGCCGCAACGAGAACGTTGGCCAGGATTATATAGTAAGAACGCTTGTAGCGGCCGAACACAGGACCTGCCGCCGGCAGATGGAACACGGCGTCAAACCAAAGAGTGCGGTTAAAGAGCCTACGAAGAACAGCGAGGTGACGAGCTGCCCTCTTGTCGGCGAAGCGCATGGAATGATCGACTGCACGACCTGGCTTATGGTGCCAGCCTCCAAATCCGGCCAGGTGGCGTCGTCGCCATTGCTGTTGACCTGGAAGTTGGCCGTGGACATGACCGTTGCGAGAGGGCAAGAGAGGCTGAAGAAAGGATCGTGAGGAAGGAATATGGGGCAAGGGCGCTATCAGCGACGGACGGATGATCTGAGATGATGACGGCGAGTTTGAGAAGAGGTTGGGGATGTGGCTGGGTTTATATACGTAGTGGTAAGCGCGGGTGAAGTCAGGATGTAAGTAGTTTGCGAGGCAGCAGCAGCTTCCCGGAAGCTTCCTCCGCGGGGTCGAAAGAAAAATTAATATCTATCAGGTTGAAAAGTTAGTGCGTGCAGCAGGCAGAGCGATGACAAGTGCACCAGGTTGAACGAAATTCAGGCTTGGAGCTCTTTGCACTCCTGGCTAGCAAAAGTGCACCAGGTTGAACGAAATTCAGGCTTGAAGCTCTTTGTACTCCTGGCTAGCAAACGAACCCGACTCGGTATTCTTAAAAAAAAGAGGGGAAGCAGACAAGATTATATGGGTCATCCCTTCTTCTTGCGCCAAGGATCTTACCATTTTTTAAGGAACTGGGGCTACATTTCTTTTCAATTTTCATTCAAAATTTTCTATCTGTTTCCACGCCTTTTTTTTGAGATCTCGAAACATCAGGACAAATTGCTTCTCTTAGGAACACATATAAGAAAAAGGATAACGGTAGCACTCCCAATAACTACTTCATTTTCATTTATGAATTTCATAGTAATAGAAATCTATATCCTACCGAGACAGAATTTTGAGTTTGGGTTTTCCCGCAACCAAAGAAAAAAGAGAATGGAAGAATTCTTCTTAATTGAATAATAAATAAAGAAACCTTAGACTTTTGTTTGTATAAGGTACGCTACACCATACTATCGAAACCAAAATAGGGTATGAGACATTTAATGACTTTGAAAAAATAAATCTTCTTTTGTTAAAAAGGAATAAGGAAGCCAAATAGCTAAAAAAAAGCGATAGTTATGGTTTACTAGAATCACAGCATATTGTTTCAGCTCGATGGAAACCCAATTCTTTTCCTGAGGATTTCTTGAATGAAACTAGGGAACGAGGTAAGTAGATTAGATAGATTTAGATCGAATTTCTATCTCCTATTCTATAAGGATCATCTAGAAAGCAGAGAGCTTTGGTTCCATTCAAATAGAAAAGCTGACATAGATGTTAAGTGGTGGGAATATCCATAAAGGAGCCGAATGAAATCAAATTTATGCTAACCAATGCATATAGGCCAATTGACTCTGACAAAAAACTTGACTTCTCGTTAGGAGTATAAATGACCTACAGTGGATTCTTTTAGGAGAATAGCACCTCTTGCTTGTGATCCCCATCAAAAGCTACGGGTGAATTCAGGCCCATACATCACACCATCCTCTGAAATAACATGATTCAAGAACTGCAATTGAATGAGGTACCCCTACTAGGTCGACTCTTCGCCTACTCGAACAAACGTCCCAGTCCAACACTTTCAAAATTAGACAGGATTTTCCATATTACAAGTAGGTGGTTGCTTAGAGCCCCCTCACACACTCAGATGAAATCATCCTACGTATGAAGACTAAAGGGATAAGAAAGCTTCGGGTCTAACTTGATCGCTAGCTTCGACCTCCCCATTTCTACTTACGTTACTATGGATCTTACCCATGCTTCTTACTAAACTTGTTAAAGAGATGAAATAGAACCAAGGTCTATCTTTTTGATCAGAGGTTGAATCGATCATCAAAAGAAGAATTAGGCCAAAAATTAGGATACATTCTGGGAAAATGAAACTTCCATTAAAGAGAAGCAAATGAAACGCTTTTTTCATAAAAAATCACATAGAATCGAGAATGAAGTTTTCATTCTGTACATGCCAGATCATGAATTAGAATTGCATCCAATCTTTGAAAAGTCCTGATTGTTTCGATTTTGTGAATGGGATATTTACGGAATCCCCATGAATAGGATCAAACCTCATTCCATGCTATTTTCTAGTTTCAGGATTATGTCGAATGATGTCAACACCCATGTTGTGGCGTAAGCCACCAACGAGTGACTGCCCTTCTCTGACCCTTACTGTCCAACCGGAGAGCGGACGGCTAATGTGTTCCACTTATTGAACAGGGTCTATGGTCGGTCCGTGACCCCTGGACGCCGAAGGCGTCCTTGGGGTGATATCGTAGTTCCTACAGGGTGGAGAAAATGGGGTCGGTCCATAGATTTCCCTTCCTTTTGCTACATTTCGCTCAAAGGGTTGAAGAGAGATAGTAGCATATTGGTACTGAAACAAGGTTTAAAGGTACCTTTTCCCGTTGTCCGCTTTGCCTTCGTGCGACTTTCCTTGGCAAACTATCCCAAAAAAGGAATGGGTTTTTAAAAAATCAAACTTGTTGTTTACTCATTGTGGTAAAACACGTTTGGCCCATGAGGTGTGGTTAGAGCCTTGGATGGTGGAAGCAACAAAAACAAATTAGAGTCCATCAAACTACCAATGTCCGAGACACTAAATAAAAATAATCAACGCGAAAATATACATCCATGCAAATAATATTTATCAATATTTGTTCTTCTCAAAAAGGAAAATCTCAATGGGTACACACGCTGCTGATCAAGTGTCACGGACAAAGCTAATCACCACTCTCGACCCTACACTAGTGGTAACTTACTACTCCGTCCAATCCATATTTATTGTCGCTCAATTAGATGTATTCAACACTAAATATGTCTCGATACATTTAATTCAACGACAGTTAATATGAATCGGAGAGAGTATATATTTTGTCGTGAACATAGATACAAATTTTAAAAATAGGTCTAGTTCTAAAGGTAAAACAGCCCTAAAGTTGTTTGTGAAAGGAAAGTTACCATAATCGGCCTTGGTGCCAAATGTAGCTTTAGTCAGTGTCGAGCACGGATGAGAGCGCAAATAGTGAAAGTAATATTCTATGTTAACTAGTCTATTTTTTAAATTTTTATCTTTATTTGACATTTAAGACAAATTTTAATTTTGCCATCATAGACAGTCTCTATTGCTAATTTTATAAGAATAAATTGTCATGTGCATGCTAAAGCTGTGCATCATAGTTATTTTTCTCTAACCCCGCCCCTGCTACATGTACATCAGTACATGCCGTGCAGGGCAGGGGCCCGGCACTCCAATATACAAAAAATCGCTACGTGTACATTGTAGTAGCGGAGGCAGGTGGAGAGTGGGGACTAGCAGTGGCCCTGGCACACATAATATCCGAAAGTAGTGAAAACCATGTTTATACTTTCTAGGTAAAAAAAGTATCTGGAATTTGGTATACAAGTACATATACACATCATGTAAGTATGTCAAAAGTTTTGTCAAGAAAAAACTTTATATTTTCAGCTACGCAAAAAAGATAATATTGGAAAAATGCTTTTCGTGTCAACAATTGTTTTTGTTAGCTCGGATATTTTTCACCGGAAATTTGCACATATATGGATATTTTTTTACGGTGATTGGGATGTTGTCTTTCCAGGAGTAACAGATCCTTTAGTCCTTGAAACCCTCACATGTAGAGAGGCTTTGTCTCTCAGTGAGGATTTAAATATTGCACTACTTAGTATCTAAAATTATAAACGGCAAGACCTATCGTCGGTCCCCTCAGCGATTTGAGATTTTTAACCATCTGATTCGACGCTGAGTGCGCCTCCATGCCGTTTGTTCTAGCCGCTCCCTGCATTAGATATTGTTGGAGATGGTCTAGCCCTGATGATCAAGCAAGCAAAGAAAAATGTTTGAAATCTAGACTAATCCCACATTTGGTTGATGGGGGTCTAGCAATATTGCAATATGCTGAAGACACGATACTCCTGATGGAAGATAGCTTAGAAAATGCAAGAATATTAAATTCATTATGTGCAATATGCTTGGGCCGCCCGGCAGGCCAAAGCCTTCACCACCACTTTGGGCCACCCTGGACTAGCCGGATTGATTCATGTCAGTGACCCCTAGTAGGTATATCCCCAACAATAGTGATGCATGACATTATGTATATGTTTGACTGCTTCCACAAAGGGGAACTTGATGTTCAACGTTTGAATTATGGGGTCATTACACTGTTACCTAAGCTGAGTGATGCTAATAAGATACAACAATTTCGCCCTATCTGTTCGCTGAGATGTATCTATAAACTTATAACTAAAACCCTGTGTCTGCGACTAGATCCCTTAGCTAACAAACTTTTTAGTGTTCAGCAAAATGCCATTATTAAAAATAGGAACATCACATATGGTATTATGGCTTTGCATGAGATTATGCATCATACTCATGTTAAGAAACAAGTGGGGGTGATTTTAAAACTCGATTTCAAAAAAGCTTACGATAAAGTAAATTGGGATTTTTTATTGCAATGTTTCAGAAAAAGGGGGGTCTCGGAACATTTCTGTACCTGAGTTCGACTAATTCTTCATAATGGGACGGTGTCTGTTAAAATAAATGATGAAATGGGGACATATTTTCAAAGTGCGAAAGGGGTGCGACAGGGAGATCCCTTGTCTCCTTTCTTCTTTAACATGGTGGGAGAAGTTCTAACTAAGATGGTGCTTGAAGCACAGAAAAATGGTCTCCTAATGGGTCTGGCTCCTGACCTAGTGGAAAATGGAGTGGCTATATTACAATACGCCGATGATACTGTCTTATGAATTTCTCATGACCCTAAGAAAGCAATCAACTTGAAATTGTTGCTTTATATGTTAGAGCTGATGTCTAGTCTCAAAATTAACTTTATGAAAAGTGAAGTGATTACCATAGGTGGGGACGCTGAAGTTACAGCTTTTTATGTAGACATGTTTCAATGTCAAGTCGGTTCTTTGCCTTTAAAATACTTGGGGTTCCGGTTACGTTTACGCACCTGAAAAATGTTGACTGGGACTTTGTGGATGAAAAATTTATCAAAAGACTGGCAGCTTGGATCTGTGACAATGCTTCTTCGGGGGGGGGGGGGGGGGGGGTAGATTAACCCTTTTACAGTCTTGCTTGTCTGGTATACGTTGTATTACCTTTCAATGTTCTTGTTTAATAAGACCTTTATCGAAAAACTAACCAAGCATATGAGAAAAAAAATCTGGGAAGGCATAAATGGAAAAAAGAAGTATCATCTAGTGAAGTGGAGAAGGATTTGTAAATCCAAAAAGAAGGGAGGCCTGGGGGTCATGGACCTTCAAAAAATGAATGTGAGCCTTTTAGTGAAGTGGTGGTGGAAATTGGAATCCCAGGAGGGGTTATGGCAACAAATTGTGCGTGCCAAATATCTGAGAAATAAGTCTGTGACAGATGTCAAGACTAGGGTGAATGATTCACCATGCTGGAAAGGCATTATGAAAGTTAGATATATATATTTGGCTGGGAGAGGTATTAAGATGAACAATGGTAATATCTTTCGTTTTTGGAAAGATCCGTGGGTTGATAAAATTCCCCTGATGCAGACCTTTCCTATGTTATATAACATCTGTTAGAACCCTGATGCTACATTCAGAAAGTGTAGGGATGAGAACTTTGTGATTCCTTTTAGAAGGAGGTTGTTTCCTCAGTTGACTGAACAACTAAATTTCATCTTAGAAAAGGCTCGTAGTGTAAACTTATCAAACGTAGATGATACGGTCTTTTGGAAGTTGACTGCTAGTAAAAAAATTACTACAAAGTCGGTATACAAGTACCTGGAGAAACCTTTATCTGGACCTTATTATAAATGGATCTGGGAGGACAAAATACCTCTCAAGATTAAAATTTTCATGTGGCAGGTTATGCAAGATGTGATCTTGACAAGAGATAATATGAAGAAAAGAAAATGGCCGGGGAACCCAACCTGTTCTTTCTGTTTTCAGAAGGAGTCAAGAAATCACTTATTCTTCGAATGTGCGGTGTCTAAGGTGGTTTGGGGCTGTGTGGGAGAGATCTTTCACACGGGCACATGCCCGAGAAATGTTTGGCAATGCATGGCCTGGTTTTTTGCATTCTGGCGAGGAGGGAAAATATTTTTCCATTCTTTGGCTTCTATTTGTTGGGCCATTTGGACCACATAAGGTTACCTTTGAGAATTATAAGCTAAAGACCCCTGTTACCATCATGTTTACTGCTTGCTCCTTGCTAAAAACTTGGACAGGGCTCTATGGTGAAGAAGAACGGGAATTCATCAGAAATGGCGCGGAGCAGCTAGTGTGGAAGGCGATGGAGATTGCCAAGAGAAGCGCGGAGAACAGACAAGCTACAATGGCGCCAACAATCTTGAGGATCACCGGCGGTTAGACTGCCATGTTTGGTTTTGGTTCCTGGAGATAATACTCCGCGTGGTGACGGGTTTGATGCCCCTGTTTCGAATTTAGTTTGCTCGTTTGGGTAGTATGGGTTTGATGCCCCTGTTTCGAATTTAGTTTGCTCGTTTGGGTAGTTAGCTGTGCCTGGTGTGGGGCAGTGGTGAAACAGACGCCTGGTGGTTTTTGTTGCTTGTCTTTTTGAACTTCTGTAGTGTAGCAGTGAATAAGGTGGTAACAGGTTTTTGCCCCGCAGGTCTGTTTCGAGATCAAACAGTTCTCAGTGGGTTTCCTGTTACTGCCCCAACTCGCTCTCCCCTTTATCTCCTTTCTTGGTGTGTGGCTTGTAATCTGAATCTTGTATTTCGTTAAGCAATTAATGGAAAGGGGATAGCCCGGTTGGAAAAAAAAATTAAGGCAAAAATCACAACATTAGCACCGGCTGAATGCTGCTACTTTGTTTTCTCTTAACCATCTGCGGCTAATTATTATTCTACAACTCTTCACGAATCATGATACAAGCTCAAAAACAAAAAAAACAAAAAGGCTGAAACCATCTCGTAGATTATCGGTCGGAATGTTTTACTGCCTCCGTGAAAGATGACGGAACACAACAGCAGATGACATCTGGACTTTAAGATCAGCAATATCAACATCATGGCCTCCTTCAACCAAGCCCCATCTATCGACCTGAAGAAAGCAAGGAATAAAGACCGTAAGGCAAAAAGGAAAGCAAAATGACTAAAACAACGAAAGTAAATGGCTGCAGTATCACACCTGGTGATCTTCTTCAAGCCTGATCAGTTCAATGGACTCCTCAACACCCAGCCTTCCTCTAAATATTGCAAGTGGGATTACCAGGGAATGGACTGCTGCAGCCGTGGCATCAATAGATGCCAGCCAGTTCACGATCATTTGCATCCTTCAAGACGGTTCCTACAGCCTTAGCTAGACCCTCGTCTTGCTTCCCACCTAGAAAACTTGTGTACACAACAGGCTTGAATCCAGACTGAGTGTTGACCCTGTCCAGTATCGGGTCAATTTTCTCCTTCTGTTTTTCTGCACACGAAGATAAGAGAGCATGGGAAATCATAATGTTCGAGGCGAATAACACAAGGCATCGGTAATTTAATTATATGAACCTTAGTAACCTGAAACAAGTTCATTCATGTTGGACCACAGTAACTGAACCAATGTATGAGGGAAAAAATTAGCACGTTACCTTAAACTCCTTTGGTAAGTTCATCGTCGGCAGGTGAGCGGCAAAATATCAAATCCTGATGGAAGTTTTCATCAGATTGGTAATTATTTTCGTTCGTGTCAATGGAACTCTCTCCAGTGCAGTACAAGCAAGCTTCATAAGAGGCATTGTAAATGGACGGATTCCATCTTGTTCCTATGACAATAATGAACTTTCCGTATCAGTGCCCATTAATCGAGAAACTAAGGAATGCAATCAAGGAAGTTTTTTTTTCGTAGCAGTTAATTCAGATATAATCCTGCATTCCTACATACTGGCAGATGAGCAGCAGACCAGATAAACGAAGTTGGTGTAACTTTTAAGTTATAATTTACAGTAGGGAACATTTGAAGGCAGCAACTTAGCCATGCGTGAACATAGAGTTGCAGAACTAAGTAGAGTCTAACTATTAGTAGAGCCATGCGGCATATGAGTGTATATTGGCCATATTGAGTTTTGTTTTAATTTCAATTTCAACCACTCTTGCCTCTCTAGACACCAGAAGGGAGAATTCAACTCTAAAATGCCCTATTGTCCACACAAGGCAATGAACCAACAGTTCGCTTCGGCATAAATTCAACAGATGTACACCCAGCACAGTCCTAGTTTACTAAACTAAAATGGGCTGGAAGCCTAGAACAGCCTTGACCCATCTGGAACAGCTAGAACAAAAATAACAGGTAAGATCCTAGCATATATAGGATGCACATATATTGAATTCTGATGCTTCTATATCTATCATACTCTGCAAAGGCATATCAATATATTGCGCGAAAT
Organism: Poa pratensis; assembly: GCA_947311845.1. Classification (NCBI taxonomy): domain Eukaryota; kingdom Viridiplantae; phylum Streptophyta; class Magnoliopsida; order Poales; family Poaceae; genus Poa; species Poa pratensis. The sequence goes on along the minus strand of CAMZMU010000092.1, from coordinate 20,149,153 downwards.
TTAAGCTCTTATGTAACAACCTATTGGGTAGATCACTTGAACACTGACCTATGAGAAGGAGCAGATTGCGAACTTGTATACTGCCTAACTGTCGAAAACAACATTTATAGTTCTAAATTCAGAGGAACTGAACGGCACCACAATGAGTACAACTCAGGATAACTGGTAGCAATGACAGTGAAGTGGACAACTTATTGGGGAAGGAAAGAAAATTAAGAATACAACCAAAATAAAACCTATGCATGTGCAAGCAAAAAAAACATTACTGATGCATATAACAAACGTCCAACTTCAATTTTGGCAAACATTTGGTAGGCATCATGGCATTACACATTGGTATTGTTGCTGAAAAATCATGATAGAACATATACATACATATATTAGCAATCAAACACATCTGATGTTGATCTGCAGCAGGGGCGGGATGGAGAGATCCCATGCGAGGGAATCTGAGATTGTGGCGAGGAGCATGCATGACAAATTCATGAGACAATTATCCTTATGTAAATCATTGGATATGCAATAGGCAACTATAGGTACAATGTATTGTAATCTGCGTAGATAAAGATAACCTACTGAGAAAAGGAGAGTGGTGTTCCTTACTAAATGATGGATTGGCATTAGATAAGAGGTGGAGCCAACGACAAACTAAGACTCGCGTATCTACAACTACATTCCCGAGCGGCAGTCAAATGGAGGCGTGAATGCAAGATGCCAGCGGAATGATCGACCGGACAGATGCTAGGGCAGCTTTCTTCCCACCACATCCTTCCTTGTGTGTCGGAGATACAAAGCGAGTGCACCGGAAAAGAAGGGGAACTGAGTTGAGTTCTTGCCCGGGTCAGAGAGTACCTACGCTATCTGCAGGTGTGGTTGACTTGCTAAGCTATTGATAGCGGAACAAGAAAAGGAAATGAAGCACGCAACGATGACCGGAGCAGCTCCCAATCAACCCGACGACTGCAAATGGGTCGGTCAATCCGGCAGCACGAACCAATTCATCTTAAGTAGTCCCTAGTAGGAAGGAGTAGGCCATTTCAGGATAGGAGCCAGCATTAACTATCCTTCTATATAGGATGGTAAAGTGAGAGTGTACAATGATACTATTCCTTTTGCGACCCATTCCAGAAATCTAAAAAATTATTCAAAGCTAAGAATAGGGAGTGGCCCAAGCTTTTAATTCTACAAGATGTTACTATGTGCTATTTGCACGCCGCTAAAAACTGGAACAGAAACGAACCCTTATACCATGTTATTGTAGGACACAACCAAAGCAGCCATCAAATGGAATTGGCAGGTCAAGATAAAGAGTGAATGGCACAATATTAGGAAAAATATGTAAAAGAAAAGTCTACAACCTGCCTCTTCAACAACCTATGAGAAGACAGCTATGGTGAATCCTATATTGTTTCAAATGAAACTGCAAAGAAGATATGAACCAATGGATCTGAGAGTCATACGAAATGCAATTGAATCCATGAGTAATAAAGACATATGCATATTCTTGCACGCAGGAACACATCCACATGCATAACCCATTAACCCTCCATCTACCCGATCAAAAAAAAGACTCGGACGCCCGATGAGCTTACATATGGGGGAGGGAGGCCATGCAAGCACGGAGGAAATCCCACGACATTTACACGCCATCATCGTCCTGCTCGACATAGGGAGAAGGCCTATCACCTACCTCCCATTCGGAGGCAGCAAGGGTCGGGCAAATCTACCCATTGTGCTGGTTCGAGGGGTCGGCACCGCCGGAAGGAAGAAGTGGGTGGGGGGAGGAGTGAATCCGGAGGGGATGGAGCAGAGGCTGTTTGGGGCTGGGTGGCGGCCACCAAAAAGGAACCCACTGGATTAATAGCTACACTGTAATCGAGAAACAAATGCAATCTTCAATAGACCACACAAAACCTATATCGCAACTAGTATTAGATCTCCAATCCAAACGAAAATGTTACAAATGTTCTAGGCTGCAAGACCGAAGAAAACAGGAAGGACCAATCCATACAGTTTGATTGCCTAAGAAGTAGCATCTAGCATGATCTTTATAGTTTCCTTTTATCTATTCTTAAAATGTATGTGTTGCCCATGGGAACACAAGCGCACGAAGCTCGTCTACGGATATTTATATTATTGCTGCTACTGCCAGTCCCTTAAGCCTCCAGCTCACATTATTGCTTCAGTTTATATTGGTAGCTTCATCATTCACCATAACTGTCAATTTATATATGTCTAAAACTACAAACGCACCACCTCATATTACATAAAGCTAAAGAGTAGACAGCAAAAATGACCATTAACATAATCTAACAATTTTAGCAGCCTTGTAACCATAAGCTTATTACTGTGGACCTTGTGTCTCCTTGTGCAATCGATTCCCAATTCGACGCATCACATGAAAAAACACCAGTTTTGCTTGGAGCTAACCTACCCTACTTTATCATTCCAGCCAGCAAAAATTATCCAAGTAAAACTAAATGATGGGGAAACAACTAAAGGAAGACATCAATCACCTAGCGCCAGACCAGAGAGAGTCAACACCGGAGCAGGGGAAGAGGTCCGACAATGAGTAGAGGATCTTGGGGCAGACGCGTGACACAACTGGGACCTCTAGCCAGCGGCGGGCCGGGCAGTGCGCCTACAGCAGCTCGAGGGGAGTCAAGGGCCTGCTCACTGGGCAGTCCAGGAGCGGCGTGCCGACAGCCCGAGAGTTGGCCTCCTCGCGCCGTCCAAGCCGAGCGCGGTGTTGTAGTCCAGTCCAGGGGGGACGACGGCGAGCGGCCGCCACCACGGCCTGCTTGGTGATGAGAACTGCAAAGCCCATGCGCAGATGCGCTCGCCCCTGACACGGCGAGCTCGTGGTTGTTCGGTGCCGGAGTAGGTTCGGAGGCGGAGCGGGTGTCCTCCGGCGGCGCGTGGGAGGTTGGGAGGCGAGGGGCTGTCGGCGTCCGTCGTTGTAGCACGGGAAAAGAGGACCTGGCCGTGGTACGGTGGTAGTGGGTGTTGGAGGCAGCGAGCTCGGACCATCCTATGCGCGAGACCAGCGGCGCCTCCTCCGCGTGCTCCAGTGGGCCGTGCGGTTGGCGCTGGAGGCCACGCGAGCCCGGCCCCTTCATCGCCCCGCGAGGCTCCGTGCAGCGCCGGCCTCCTCCTACGTGGTCAGAAGCTCCGCTTGGATCTGGGGAGAGGGTCGTGGGTGGTGTGGTGGATGGGGCGCGGCGAAGGGGGTGGCGCCGGTGTGATTCCGGGGGAGGCCGTGTGCTTCCGCCAGAGATGTGGGGGCGGAGCGGTGGCCGGCGCGTGCGAGAGAGATCGAGTTATTCGCTGACGTTGCCAAACACGAAGTCACGTGACTTTCGGTCACTGGTCGGTTGGACCCACCTTGTGTGGGGACCATATGTCAGTGACACAAAGTCACCACAAAGTCAGCCACACAACGTCAGCGAATCTCAATCGGGACGGCAGATGCCCTGATAATAGCCGCAGCTAGCCAACTATTTTAATTACAAAGTACTCCGTATCACCGTTACATAATTAGTTACATCTCTTTTTTTTTTTTTTGATAGCTAATACTTGTATTCATACTGAAAGGAAAACAGTACACGTCCAGATACTCCTCTCTTTGTTTCTACCATAGCATTCGAAAATAAAACAAGAAAAGAAGCCTTAAAAATGGGGATTAACAGTGCAGCTCTATGTCTGCACTACCTTTTGACTTGCAAGGTGCTTCTTCTGCACATGGAGTATATGGAGTGGAGCACGCACGGTCAACGTACGGTTTGGACATTGCTGAAAGGGATCGTAAACCCACCAAGCGCGCACACGACAAGGAGAACCAGGTAGGCGAAGGGCAAGACAACCGCCTTTGTGAGAGCTAGAATGCGCCGCCCGTTGGAGCAGGCCAACCAGTACGCCGTCGCCAGCTCCATGGCCGCCGCAGCGAGAACGTTGGCCAGGATTATATAGTAAGAACGCTTGTAGCGGCCGAACACAGGACCTGCCGCCGGCAGATGGAACACGGCGGTCAAACCAAAGAGTGCGGTTAAAGAGCTTACGAAGAACAGCGAGGTGACGAGCTGTCCTCTTGTCGGCGAAGCGCATGGAATGATCGACTGCACGACCTGGCTTATCGTGCCAGCCTCCAGATCTGGCCAGGTGGCGTCGTCGCCATTGCTGTTGACCTGGAAGCCGCCCGTGGACATGACCGTTGCGAGGGCAAGAGAGGCTGAAGAAAGGAGCTTGAGGAATAAGGGGTGTGTGGCTGGGTGATGGCTCGCCCTGGCTAGAGTAGCCTAGCCGGCGCGCGTGAAGTAGGAGTATGTACGAACCTCGTGCGTGCTGTGTTATTGTGTGCGAGATGTGAGGAGGTGGAGCGCATATTTATGGGAGGAGCATTACTGCATTAGAGCAATTATTCCCTGAGGAAAAACACGGTACGGTTTTGATTTCTAACCCTCTCAAATGTGACGTAACCCGATCAAATGTGACGTAACCCCGATCAAATGTGACGTAACCCTGTCAAATGTGACGATACCTCCATATACGGTGCAGTTTGCAGAACCGGTTAAGATTGAAGATTGGGGTGGGGGCGGGGACGTGGGGGACGGGGATGGGGACGGGGTTAGAGCAATTATTCCCTGAGGAAAAACACGGTACGGTTTTGATTTCTAACCCTGTCAAATGTGACGTAACCCTGTCAAATGTGACGATACCTCCATACGTGCTGTGTTATTGTGTGCGAGATGTGAGGAGGTGGAGCGCATATTTATGGGAGGAGCATTACTGCATTAGAGCAATTATTCCCTGAGGAAAAACACGGTACGGTTTTGATTTCTAACCCTCTCAAATGTGACGTAACCCTGTCAAATGTGACGATACCTCCATATACGGTGCAGTTTGCAGAACCGGTTAAGATTGAAGATTGGGGTGGGGGACGGGGACCGGGATGGGGACGGGGGGACGGGGATGGGGATGGGGAAGCTTCCTTCGCAGCTTTGCTTGCATGGCGTGCTGCGCTATGCCACGTCGGTCTGGCTGGAGTGTTCTGTGTCCGCTTGCACGTTGGCTATTTCGGCACTCCGCTTGCACGTTGGCTATTTCGGCAGCCAAATTCAAAAATGACAAATCACAGATCTGAAAATTCAAAATTTTGGATGCTATTTGCTGTCAGAATTTTGTCATTTTTGCACAGGGCGGCCGCGATGTCGTTTTGTCGCCAAATTTGACACGATGGTGCGTGACATGCTCAGGTACGTGCATGATTTTTTTCAGAATTTTTTGACAAGTTTTCAATTTTCAATTTTTTTTCGAAAAAACCGGGAGCACATGCTTCCGGGTGCACATGTGAGTTTCCGGGCAAAACACAACCTACCATGCAAGATAACACAATTAGCGCAGTGGATGCCAACTAGCGTCACTAGTAGAAAAAGTGGCTTCAGTACCGGTTCTAGAGGTCCTTTAACACCGGTTGTGCAACCGGTACAGTTAAATCAGGACTAAAGGCCCCCCCTTTAGTCCCGGTACGCCACGAACCGGTGTTAAAGGCCTCCACGTGGGCGGAGCTGCGCGCGCGCGGGCGGAGGACCTTTGGTCCCGGTTGGTAACACCAACCGGGACTAAAGGTTTCTGCTTTTTTTTCTTTTCGCTTATTTTTCAGCGTTTAGGGTTTCTGCTTTTTTTTCCTTTTCGCTTATTTTTCAGGGTTTAGGGTTTCTGCTTTTTTTCTTTTCGCTTATTTTTCAGGGTTTAGGGTTTCGGAGGAGATCACGTCGATGCACAAAAAAAAGTTTTCGCACATGTAAAGATCACATAACACACATACAACTTGGTATATATATGTACACATATAAAGTACTCATTACATGGAGATCACTGCTAGTACATGGAGGGAGTCTATTTTTCGATATAGTAGAATTCTCCGGATTCAGCTATGACCTCCGTAAGGAAAAATCCCGCCAATTCCTCCGCAATTGCTTTTACGCGGTTTTTTGGTAGGAGCTGGTTCCGCTTCCTTGTCATCTTTAAAAGAAGGAGATCAAATCAATTATGAAGGAAACTAAACACAATTGATGGTAGCAAAATAAAGTTGTGAATGGTGTTTACGTACCTCTTGATTTTTTCGACTATTGACTCTCTCATTGACCTTCATGTGAATGTACTCGCAAACGTAGTCGCAGGCACCACTATACGAGAATAGAATTCAATCAAATAATAATCAAGAGAATGATAATGGTATTGAAACTAGAATTAGAGAGATACGCGGACCTAGGTACGTAGTACTACTTACGTTGTTAGACTTAAACTCCAGCTTATCTTTCCATTCACCGCGTTCTTCCGTAATGAACTTTTTCCAAACCCTGTCCGGCAAAGAAAATGAATTCATGATTTCCATGTAATGAGTATATAACGCACGCTCTTGAAATCATCAGGGTCTCTCCTTAATGAGTTCATGATTTCAACTTCTCTATCCTCGATTCTAATGATCATCAGAATGAAGTGGAACCTGCGCACGTTTTATATGCAGTTATTCATAAACTCATCAATTACACTTAACATCGGAAAAGCAAAATAGAATGTGTACAAGACAGTAACACTCACTTGAAGTTGTAAGGAAAAAGTATTTCTTTTTTGGTACTTTGTCGCTTTAAAAACGTTAGCAAAAACTCCTCTGTGTCCTGGGCATACTGCTCTACGGTGACTTCATGAACTTTATCCGGGTCAATGAACCCAATGTCCCAGATTCCTCCCACTCTGCATTCACGAATCTTCATTCTGCATAATAGCGTACAAAAGAATGTCGTGAGGATAATTACAGGTAATGAACGAGCTTAACTAATGAATTAAATTACACAAATAAATCACTTACAGACAATAGCAGCTGACGATAGATTTGTCGAGGGCACGTTGATTGTACATCTGAAAAAGTTCGGAGAACTCAACCTGCACAGCATATTCTCGGAAGTAGTGCTCTTCCTTAACTCCCACCATGAAATAGAATCTCCCTTCTTTTGCGGCGGTCATGTACCAGTTATGCAATTTCCATAACTGTGTTGTTAGAACATTCGGATCTATGACCAGAGGCTGCCCAGGAACATATTTATATGCTATCTCAGCAATGGCGTAACCTGTGTCGCCTAGGACTTCATGAGCAACATTGTCGTTGTAGAGGGCCGCCTTATCAGAAGGCACAATGAGCGGGGCGATCGATTGTACTTCTTGTTCTCCGAGCTGGGGAACTTTTTTCCCGCATTTCTGTTCCTCCATCTGTGAGCTATGTTGCTTGTTAATACTGCGCTCATAGTCTGAAAGGGGCCTCACTGGAGGGATATATAAGTTGTCAACGATGCGATCAAGTCTCTCACTTGGTATAGTCTTCAGAAGTTCCTTTACGGGGTCTGTAGGGGGCTTTTTCGGTGCTAACTGGGATTTCACATCGGCACGGATGCTCTCATCTAATTCCTCGTTAGTCTTCTCGTAAGATAACTTCTCAGGAGTCTTGACTTTCTTGGGTATCTTTGCACGTTTCTTGACAGGGGACCTGTCTTTCCTGAGCATAGTACCAGTCGACGTGAACAGCTTCCGCTTTGTCAAATTACTAGTGGGCGCATCAGTCGGCTGACGGGATGGTGCGGGCGATGGACTCGCGGTGGGCTCCCAATCGTCGGGGAGGGCGGGTGGACTTTGAGGTGGTGGATTTCTACTCGGAGGAGTCGGTGGCCTTGGCGCCGAGTCTGGAAACACGATGTATTTCTTCTTCCATAGAACGATAACAAGCTCGACTTCTCCCAGTGTCTTCTCGTCGTCACCTCCAGGAATGTCAAGATCCATTGTCTGGAATCCCGGCATAACTTTTGTCACCCTGACACGAGCATAGCCAGCTGGAATCTGACCAAAATGGAAGATTGCTCCAGGTTGATTTGGTAAAGCATAGCCATCCGCCACCGGACAACTAATGTTCTTCATTGGCATATGTAGTTGATATTTTGTCTTCTCCGTGATATCATCCACGGGGTAGTGAGCCGTCGACGGTTCGACTGCAGGATCTTTTCTAGTTGCGTGGAACCCACGCTGCTTTTCCTCTGAGATGGGCCGGCATCGACTGCAGGATCTTCTAGCTGCAGCTGAGATGCCCTTTGCTGGGTAATTGAGTCCAGTTGCTCCTGCTGCCGCTGCACCTGGCGTTCTAATTCCGTTAACCGGTCCAACCCCCTCTTCTTATTTCTGGAACGGCTTCTATAAGTTGCAACGTCCGCCGGAAACCCTTGATTCCAATTAACCCCGGCTCCTCTGCCTCGACATCGTCCCCAGTGTTCAGGATTCCCGAGGGCGAGTGTCAGCTCTTCGTCCTCTCTATCGGGAACAAATTTTCCCTTTCGGATAGAGTCTATTGCGTCCACTAGTTTTTTTACGACTCTTGTAATTCTTTTCTTCCATTTTCCCTTTGCAACAATCAGCCCTGTGTCTGGGTCCAACCCTGCCCCATGCGCGAACAACCAGAACTTGGACCTCTCGGGCCAGTCATCTGTCTGTGGAGTGATCCCTTTTTCACGCAGTTCGTTTTCAAAGGCTTCCCACTTAGGCAAGGCAGTCTTGTAGCCACCTGACCCCAAAGTATGGTGATATTTCTTCTTCTGAGCATTAAACTTATTTTTGGCCGATCGGGCCACAGCGGTGTCCGATTTCTTATACGCCACAAATGCGGGCCACGCATCTTTTATCTTTTCTAGAGGACTGATACGTCTCAAACGTATCTATAATTTCTGATGTTCCATGTTGATATTATACCATTTGTTACATGTTTTATATACACTTCATAGCATTTTTATGCATTTTCTGGGACTAACCTATTAACAAGATGCCACAGTGCCAGTTCCTGTTTTCTGCTGTTTTTGTATTCCAGAAAAGCTAGTCTGGAAATATTCTCGGAATTGGACGAAACTTGGACAGAACCTCCTATTTTTCCAACACGAACACGGAGTCCAGAGGAGAGACGGAGGGAGCCACGTGGCAGCCACACCATGGGGCCGCGCGGCCCCCCTGCCGCGCCGTGGGGTGGTGTGGGGCCCACGTGGGTCGCCAGCCGCCGCCCTTTCGCCTATTTATTCCTCCCGACGCGAAAACCCTAAATACCCGAGCCATTATCCACGAAAAGTTCCAGAGACGCCGCCGCCGTCAACCCTAGCTCGGGAGGGTTCAGAAGCTCTTCCCGGCACCCTGCCGGAGAGGGGAATCATCACCGGAGGGCTCTACATCACCATGCCTGCCTCCGGAGTGATGCGTGAGTAGTTCATCCTTGGACTACGGGTCCATGGCAGTAGCTAGATGGTTGTCTCTCCACTTTATGCTATCATGTTTAGATCTTGTGAGCTGCCTATCATGATCAAGATCATCTTATTGTAATGCTACATGTTGTGTTTGCTGGGATCCGATGAATATTGAATACTATGTCAAGTTGATTATCAATCTATCTTATATGTTATTTATGATCTTGCATGCTTTCCGTTACTAGTAGATGCTTTGGCCAAGTAGATGCTTGTAACTCCAAGAGTGAGTATTTATGCTAGATAGTGGGTTCATGCCTCCGGTAATCTGGGAGAGTGACAATAACTTCTAAGATTGTGGATGTGCTGTTGCCACTAGGGATAAAATAACCGATGCTTAGCTTAAGGGTGCGCCGTTAGGTCTAATGCATTTGTTTACATTACGCACATTACTTAATGCAATTATCCGTTGCTTGCAACTTAATACCAACGGGGAACTCGGATGACAACCTGAGGTGGATTATTAGTCATAGACGCTGTTGGATAACGGTCTATGTATTTTGTCGTAATGCCCACATGAATATCATAGTAATCATCATGTCATATATATGCATTGTCATGCGCTCAATATTTTGTCAATTGCCCAGCTGTAATTTGTTCACCCAGCATGTTAGTTATCTTTTATGGAGAGACACCACTAGTGAACTGTGGACCCCGGTCCATTCTTTTACACTGATAATACAACCAACTGCAAACATTGTTCCTTTTCATTCTCTGCAATTTACTACTGTTTTCCACACCATACGTTTAATCCTTTGTTTTCAGCAAGCCGGTGAGATTGACAACCTCACTGTTTCGTTGGGGCAAAGTAGTTTGATTGTGTTGTGTGCAGGTTCCACGTCAGCGCGCCACTGACAACCTTCAGAAGTGATTTCTTGCTCCTACTGGTTCGATTAAACCTTGGTTTCATACTGAGGGAAACTGCTGCTACACTGCTTCATACCTTCCTCTTGGGGTCTCCCAACGAACGTGTGATCCACGTCATCAAGCATATTTTCTGGCGCCGTTGCCGGGGAGCAAGAGGATTTCTGCAAGGGGAGTTTCACGCTTCCAATCTCTTTACTTTGTTATTGTCTTGCTTAGTTTATTTTTATTTATCTTGTTTGCTTTTAATTATCAAAAACACAAAAAAAATAGTTTTCTGCATCTAGTTTATTTCGGTTTGTTATTATGTCTAGTTGTTTACTTGATATCAATGGTTCTCTCTTTGAAACAAAATCTGTTGGCTAAGTGGGTTCACGGAGGATCAACAAAATTATTATAAGGAATACCGCTTTTCTAAAAAAGGGTACATTTATGGAAACAAATAAGTACATTGAATTATTTTGCTAAGAACTTGTGCTACTTATGATGAATCCTACTGCTTTAATGAATCTTTATGTTGTAGAAGGCATAAACACCTCCCTTTCCAATGTGATTATAATGATAATGAAACCTTGGCTGCTTATGCTAAAGGAAACTATGACTTTGGTAATCTTGAACAAACTGAAGAATTTTTTGTTTTTAAGGGTGCCTATGAAATTGCTGGTTATATTCAGATGATGATTCTCCTTATAAATCTGAAAATTTTGCTATACTTGGTTATTGCCTTGAATATTACAATGATAATCCTTATATCACTGAATTTCTTGAGAAAACTTATTCTCCAGAACAACTTGCTACCTTTCAGGAACCTGTGGGAGAAGAAATTGCTGAAACTGAAAGCTCATTGGATGAAAAAGAGGAAGAGAGTGATGAACAAAAGGAGGATCTACCTCTAAGATAGTAACTCTTTAACTCTTACATTATATGATTACCCTCCATGCCTACCTAAGGAGGAAGAATGCTATATTGTTGAATGTCATGATTCTATTGAAATATCTCCTTTTGATAAATTTGAAGTAACAACTCCTTGACTCAAGAAAAGGAAATTGCAGAAAGTAAAAATGTGCTCCCTAATGTTTATATGATAATGCTCTTGATGATGGTCCTATATTGCCTAATGATATTTTTATACTACTATTGTCAAAAGTGGGTTTAATGACCCCACTGTTTTTGAGCTTAATAAAAATTATGTGTTTGTAGATCATGAAAAGCATGCTTTATGTGATAGTTATATTGTTGAGTTTGTTCATGATGCTACTGAAAGTTATTATGAGAGAGGAAAATATGGTTGTAAAAGTTTTCAAGTACTAAAACACTCTCTTTATGTTGAAAGTTTTGAAGTTTATTTGTTTCATCTTTCTATGCTAGTTGCTTTATGCTTCAATAATTTATTTTGTTACAAGATTCCTTTGCATAGGAAGTGGGTTAGACTTAAATGTGTTTGATATTTGCCTCTTGATGCTCTCTTTGTTTTTCAACTCTTATTCTTATGAGAGCATCATTAAAATCTTCAAGCCTAGCTAAAAGGCATTAAAGAAAGCGCTTTTGGGAGGCAACCCATTATCTTTTGTTTTCAGTTTTTGTCAAGGAGTTGTTTACTTCTGTAACAATTCCTTTGTATCTTTATTTTATCGCATTGTTGTGCCAAGTATTGCCTCTAATAGGAAGATGATGCTAGATTTGGATTTCTGCGCAGGAACAGATTTCTGCTGTTCACCGTTTTAATTCTGTAAAATCACAGAAAAATTATTTAAATCTGCAAATTTTTGTGCGTGATCCTCAGATATGTACGCATCTTTCGTTAGTTTAAAGTTTTTCGATCTGAGCAACGTAAGTGCCTCGAAAAAATTCGTCTTTGCGGACTGTTCTGTTTAGACAGATTCTGTCTTTTATTTTTCGCATTCTCTCTTTTACTAGTGTTGAGTGGAATTCTTTTTTAGGGTGAAGAGCTTCACATAACATCAGTGGCAGTAGCTAATGTTAAAAGTAACGGTCATGTTTGTGTCCTTATAGAACATGTGAGTTTTTGATTGTGCACTAACCCTCTAATGAGAATTACTTGAGTTTGGTGTGGCGGAAGTTTTCAAGGGTCAAGAGAGAAGGATGATATAATGTGATCAAGAAGAGTGAAGAGCTTAAGCTTGGGGATGCTCCCATGGATCACCCCAGCATATTTCAAGAAGACTCAAGCGTCTAAGCTTGGGGATGCCCAAGGCATCCCCTTCTTCATCAGCAACTTATCAGGTCATCTCTAGTGAAACTATATTTTAATTCTTTCACATCATATGTGCTTTACTTGGAGCGTCTGTGTGCTTTTATTTTCAGTATTTTATTTTTCTTATGGTCAACTTGATTGGACCCAGCATTCTTGATTGGGAGAGAGACACGCTCCGCTTTTTCATATGAATACTCCTATTCTTCACTTATACTTGTTGAGTATTCTTATCTAGCTATTGCTATGCTTTTAGCTCCTGTTTTGCATGCATCTCTTATTCAGAGCTGTTAGTTCTTTTAAAGAAAGTACTCTCTTGCTTCACTTATAATTGTTTGGAGAGTTTATGTTGAAATAAATTGATTGGTGTTTGGTTGGAACAGAAAATGTTGCATGTGGTAGATGGTATAATGGAAAAAGCTTACATATTCTTGTAGATCACTGTATTGGATAATTTGATACTTGTCAATTGTTTTGAGTTATCAAGTAGTTCATGTTTAAGCTTTTGTATCATGTAGTTAAAACCTATTAATGAAGAACTACCGTAAAGCTCGTTGAAATTTGGTTTGCATGATTGGTATCTCTAAGGTCTAGATATTTTCTAGTAAAAGGGTTTGGTTAACAAGGAAGACAGTGTAGAGTCTTATAATGCTTGCAATATGTTTTCATATAAGTCTTGCTGTGTCGGTTGATATCCTGTGTTTGCTTCAAATAACCTTGCTAGCCTAAACTCTGTACTGAGAGGGAATGCTTCTCGTGCATCCAAAACCTTGAGCCAAAATCCATGCCATCTGTGTCCACCATAACTACCTATATGTGGTATTTCCTTGCCATTCCAAGTAAATTTTTCATGTGCTACCTTTAAACTATTCAAAACTTATTACTCCTATTTTGTGTCAATGTTTACCAAGCTCATGAGGACGGGGTGGATGTCTTTATGTCAACTGTCAAACAGACTTTACCACCGGACTAGCGGCATATACATCCGCTTATCCATTAATTTTGCAAAAAGAGCTGGCAAATGGGGTGCCCAGTCCCAATTAATTACAACTTTAACCGCTTAATTCTCTTCACATTTTTGCCCTGATTTATCAGTCAAGCAATGACAAACAGTGAAATATCTGCATGTGTAAACAAAAGAGAAAGAGGGATGATCTGCCTTGCTGGTAGAAATAACGTCCTTCATGGGAGCCGCTCTTAAAAGTCTGGTTGGCAGGGGTCATATTGTACTTTCCATTTTCTGATTCGTTGACAATTAACAAACACCTCTCAAAACTTATTTTTACTCTCTATATGATTTCAAAAACTTAAAAAGCTCTAGCACATGATTTAATCCCTGCTTCCCTCTGCGAAGGGCCTTTCTTTTACTTTTATGTTGAGTCAGTTTTCCTACTTCTTTCTATCTTAGAAGCAAACACTAGTGTCAACTTTGGTGCAACAATTTTTATATGCTTGTATATTGCACTTATTATATTGCTTTGTGTTGACAAATATCCATGAGATATATATGTTGAAAGTTGAAAGCAATTGCTGAAGCTTAAATCTTCCTTTGTGTTGGTTAAATACCTTTTACTTAGAATCTATTGCTTTATGAGTTAACTCTTATGCAAAACTCTTTGATGCTTGTCTCGAAAGTACTATTCATGAAAAGTTTTTGCTTATATGATTCAGTTGTTTGCTCATTATCTACTTGCTAGCAAACTATAGACCATTGACCTGGATCACTTCATTCATAACATGTGCTTTACAATACTATTTGATCAAGATTATGATTGTAGCATGTCACCTCAGAAATTATTTTGTTTTTATCGTTTTACCTACTCGAGGACGAGTAGAACTAAGCTTGGGGATGCTTGATACGTCTCAAACGTATCTATAATTTCTGATGTTCCATGTTGATATTATACCAATTGTTACATGTTTTATATACACTTCATAGCATTTTTATGCATTTTCTGGGACTAACCTATTAACAAGATGCCACAGTGCCAGTTCCTGTTTTCTGCTGTTTTTGTATTCCAGAAAAGCTAGTCTGGAAATATTCTCGGAATTGGACGAAACTTGGACAGAACCTCCTATTTTTCCAACACGAACACGGAGTCCAGAGGAGAGACGGAGGGGGCCGCGCGGCCCCCCTGCCGCGTGTGGGGTGGTGTGGGGCCCACGTGGTCCAGCCGCCGCCCTTTCGCCTATTTATTCCTCCCGACGCGAAAACCCTAAATACCCGAGCCATTATCCACGAAAAGTTCCAGAGACGCCGCCGCCGTCAACCCTAGCTCGGGAGGGTTCAGAAGCTCTTCCCGGCACCCTGCCGGAGAGGGGAATCATCACCGGAGGGCTCTACATCACCATGCCTGCCTCCGGAGTGATGCGTGAGTAGTTCATCCTTGGACTACGGGTCCATGGCAGTAGCTAGATGGTTGTCTCTCCACTTTATGCTATCATGTTTAGATCTTGTGAGCTGCCTATCATGATCAAGATCATCTTATTGTAATGCTACATGTTGTGTTTGCTGGGATCCGATGAATATTGAATACTATGTCAAGTTGATTATCAATCTATCTTATATGTTATTTATGATCTTGCATGCTTTCCGTTACTAGTAGATGCTTTGGCCAAGTAGATGCTTGTAACTCCAAGAGTGAGTATTTATGCTAGATAGTGGGTTCATGCCTCCGGTAATCTGGGAGAGTGACAATAACTTCTAAGATTGTGGATGTGCTGTTGCCACTAGGGATAAAATAACCGATGCTTAGCTTAAGGGTGCGCCGTTAGGTCTAATGCATTTGTTTACATTACGCACATTACTTAATGCAATTATCCGTTGCTTGCAACTTAATACCAACGGGGAACTCGGATGACAACCTGGCGGTGGATTATTAGTCATAGACGCTGTTGGATAACGGTCTATGTATTTTGTCGTAATGCCCACATGAATATCATAGTAATCATCATGTCATATATATGCATTGTCATGCGCTCAATATTTTGTCAATTGCCCAGCTGTAATTTGTTCACCCAGCATGTTAGTTATCTTTTATGGAGAGACACCACTAGTGAACTGTGGACCCCGGTCCATTCTTTTACACTGATAATACAACCAACTGCAAACATTGTTTTTTCATTCTCTGCAATTTACTACTGTTTTCCACACCATACGTTTAATCCTTTGTTTTCAGCAAGCCGGTGAGATTGACAACCTCACTGTTTCGTTGGGGCAAAGTAGTTTGATTGTGTTGTGTGCAGGTTCCACGTCAGCGCGCCACTGACAACCTTCAGAAGTGATTTCTTGCTCCTACTGATTCGATTAAACCTTGGTTTCATACTGAGGGAAAACTGCTGCTACACTGCATCATACCTTCCTCTTGGAGTCTCCCAACGAACGTGTGATCCACGCTATCAAGGTCCAGTGAAATTTGGAGTTACTTTCTCATATTTTCTCCACAATGTTTTCTTCCAGCCGTTGAATTGCGTGGCCATCTTCTTAAGAGTCCACTCCTTGACTTTCTCCTTCTTCTTCTCTGGGAGACCTTCCGGTAGGCTGAAATCTGTCAAGAGCATGTCCCAAAGCAAATCTTTAATTCTTTGCTCGACATAACTTGCTCCAACGTTGGCTTTCTTCGGCTTATTCCATTCTGCAATGGTGATCGGGATCGTGTCCCTAACAAGAACTCCGCATTGACCTATATATTTACGGCAGTTGTCTTCGGGTTTTAGCGGTGTGCCATCATCAGCAACTACGTCAATCGACAACTTTGCACCATCTGGCAGCTTTATCCTTTGGTTCGGGCCTCGTTTTGTCTTTGGCGGAGTTCGAGGCTTAGATCCGGAGGGCTAAAAGAAAAATGATTCGTTAATAAGTGCAATATAAATCAATTAATGCATCTAGTGATCAACAGAGACTTAATATATATATACCTCGCCGGAGTTTGCTAAGGGCACTTCGTCGTCGTCTCTTATTTCTTGTAGCTCAAGTCCCTTACCGGAGTCGTTCAAACATTTTGCGCTGAAAGCATCGTCTTCACCATCGGAATCTTCTCCATCGGAATTTACTCCAAGGGTCTTCTCATATATAATTGCTGCCATTCTCTCTTCATTCTCCTCGTCTCTGATGAAGGGGGCGTCCATAGCTCAATGTCACTGCAATTTACAAAGTACATAGCAAATTTAGTAACAACAATTGATACAAAAGTGCAAAGTTTTAACATATTTTCATTGCCCAAATTTAGTTTTATTGTTGTTTAAGTGCATTTTCTAAAGTGCAAAGTTTTAACAAATTTTCATTGCCCAAATTTTTTCTACTATGAATTCTATCACTAACTATTAACACTAACAAAAAAATTCTACTAACAATTTTTTCTACTAACAATTTTGTCTACTAACAAATTATATCTAACAAATTTCATATCTAACACAAATTTCATTTCTAATAAGTACTAATTTTCTAACACTAACACACTAACAAACTAATTTTCAAATCTAACAAATTTCCTAATCAAACAAAATGGGCAGCAACTAATTTACATCAACTAATTCATAACTTCAAAAATATGCATACAAATCAAAAATATGCATACAAATCAAAAATATGCATACAAAATTTAGCTCTAAAAATTCTAGGGATACAATGCTCTAAATTTGAAACTAAAATTATAACAGTATACTAACACTAGCACTTTGATTTTTAACAGTACAAAACTAAAAATTTAGGGCACTAACAATACACTAACAATTATTAACAGTACACTAATTAAAAATACACTATTTAAAATTTCTACACTAATCCCTCTCTTTAATTCAGTTTCTTCAGCCCAAATTTATACTAACTTCTACAATATTTTAGGGCACTAACAACTTTGCACTTCTACAATACACTAAAATCCCTCTCTTTAATTCTAAAATTTTAGGGTACTAACAATTTTCACTAAGTCTGAATTTTTTGAATTACCTCGATGGCGGCAGGGGAGGGCGCGGGAGGGGAGGCGACGGCGGCAGCACCTCGGGCGCGGGGGAGGGGAGGCAACAGCGGCAGCACCTCGGGCGCGGCGGAGGGGCAGCACCTCACGGCGGCAGCACCTCAGGTGGTGGGCGTGGAGG
This sequence comes from Poa pratensis, assembly GCA_947311845.1. Taxonomy (NCBI): domain Eukaryota; kingdom Viridiplantae; phylum Streptophyta; class Magnoliopsida; order Poales; family Poaceae; genus Poa; species Poa pratensis. Next base: position 20,131,657 of record CAMZMU010000092.1, on the reverse strand, counting down.
CGACGGTGACGAGCTCGGCGACAATGCTTCGATTCGGCGGCGATTCAGCGACGACGAGCTCGGGTCGACGGAGAGCTCGGGTTGACGGCGATTCGGCAGCGGAGACGAGCACAACGACGACGGAGCAGAGGAAGGAGAGGCGTCGAAGAGTGAGAAGTTTGGTCGATTTGGGGACGGTTCCTGTCTAAATCGCGCGAAATCGACCTTTGGCACCGGTTGGTAACACCAACCGGTACTAAAGGGTCTTTAGTATCGGTTGGTGTTACCAACCGGTGCCAAAGGTCTTTTGGGCCGCGGCGATTTGCGCGCGAAGCCCACCTCTTTAGTACCGGTTGGTATCACCAACCGGTACTAATGGATTTTTGATTTTTTTTCTCATTCTTTTTGATTTTTTCTGTTTTATGTTTTCTTTTTTCTGTTATATCTATAATTGTTTTGTTTCTTATGTTTTCTGTTTTGCTTTATATCTATTTGGTTTCTATTTTGTTTTTTGCTCTAGTTTCTTTTTCTTTTATATCTATTTAATTTAATTTTCTATATTTGTAAAAATCATATCTATATAGAAATGGCCGCCGTGTCTATTCGTTGAAAATGGTCGAATGTTTCAAAACTATCGAATGTTGATCCTTTCTTCGGAGAGGGGCTCCGGAGCGTCTGAATCCGACCAAAAAAATCATATCTTATATATATTCATTTATATCAATTGATTTAATTGTCCGGCTTTTCTCTAGCGGGTCTAGGGTTTCGTCGGAGAGGGGCTCCGGAGCGTCTGAATCCGACCAAAAATTTGTAGTAATCATCTCTTTATTTTAAAAACATCCTTAACAACATCTCATACAGTTACATAAAATGATTAATACATTATTACACATCACAAACAGTTTTCATAACACAGTTACATTACTAGATAAACGAACTTGTTGGGTCGGAGGCGTATGATTAGGGGGAACGGCGGGAGGAGCCAGCCCCGTTCGCGGCCGCCCGGTTCTCACGCGCACGTTTGCGGCGGAGGGCAAGATCCATGGAGGATGAGTCTTTCAGCGCACAATCCAGCTCGGAAGCCCTCCTTCGCCTTGAGCTGGTAGGCAGCCTTGGCTTGCTGGACACGGTCGTCGCGGACAGATTGGAAGGAGGCTTCCATGGCCTCCTGTATCTGTAACCCACAGCCCTCTTCCCCGTCGTCGCTCCAGTCGAAGTCGTCGTCGTCCTCCTCCTCGGCGGGAGGAGCGGCGGCGCCTGGTGGAGGTGCGGCGGCACCTGGTGGAGACGCGTCCAAGTCGCCGTATGCGGCCGTGGATCCCCACGCCACCCCTGCGGCGTACGCATCCGCGTCGGGGTCGGGCATGTCGGACCACGCGCACTCGTACGCCCTCCGCACCGGATCCGTCACCGGAGCAGGAGGCCGGTAGCTGGGCATTCCTCTCCACGCCGGGCTCGTGGGCATACGGCGGGATAGGCTCCCGCGATAGTGCCCAAGCGCGCTCTGCCGAGCACGCTCGACCTCGTCCAGAAGGCGCTGCGGTGGGCGTGGCGGATCCATCTCGTGGAGACGATGCGTTCGTGGCTAGGAATGGTGGATTAGGGTTTACCCCGTCGGCGACAATACATATATATAGACCTCCAGGGCAGCGCTAGCGGAGGACACGTGACCAGGGCGAGGACACGTGGCCAGGGCAGCGCTGGGGGAGGACACGTGTGACTGACATGCGTCGTGACCGCAAAGCCCGCCTTTAGTCCCGGTTGGTGTTACCAGCCGGGACTAAAGAAGCACACCGATCGTGTGTTTCTTTCAAACGCTTGTGAGCCGTTGGATCAGGGGTGTGTTTCTTTTGAGGGCTTGTGAGCTGTTGGATTAGCACTATCACGAGCCACATGACCCTATATATAGCCCACCTCTTAGACATGTTCGGCACTCAGTGTGTACTCATTGTAGTTCATTTAGTATACAGAGCATTCAGATTTCTTGCATACATCCGACGGTGTATTTGATATGTGGACACTCACGAGCCACCGTCGGGCTGTATGCAGGGGAAACTGTGTGTTTTGTTCTATCTACAAATCTTTCAGTTCATCGACGAATACAAATCATTCGGATTCCCTGCATACATCCGACGGTGCATTTGATATGTGGACACTCACGAGCCACCGTCGGGCTGTATGCAGGGGAAACCGTGTGTTTTGTTCTATCCACAAATCTTTTAGTTCATCGACTGAGTACAAATCATTCGGATTCCCTGCATACATCCCAACGGTGCATTTGATATGCGGGGGAAACCGTGTGTTTTGTTCCAACTTTTTCGAGCGCTTGTGAGCCGTTGGAGTTTTTAGAACAAAAAATCAGTGTTTAGAGTTTTCTTCTGAATTTTCATAACACATTTACATAAAAGGTTTAATACATTATTACACATCACCAACAACATCCCCCTATCTATTGTTGGGGTATAAATTTTGTTTTCTTCGCGTATGTCGATCCTTTCTTCTGATTGCGCCGTAACCATGGAGAATCTTCATCATTTAACGGGATGCTTGGGTAAGCTTTCACTTTGAAGGGCGGAATTTCATGAAACTTATTGTAATCTTCTGACATGTCTGTCTTGTCCTCCACTCCCACGATGTTTCTTTTCCCTGAAAGAACTATGTGGCGCTTTGGCTCATCGTATGATGTATTCGCTTGCTTATCTTTTCTTTTTTTTTGGTCTGGAAGACATGTCCTTCACATAGAAAACCCGAGCCACATCATTGGCTAGGACGAATGGCTCGGTGTGGTACCCAAGATTCTTGAGATCCACTGTAGTCATTCCGTACCGCGGGTCTATCTCTACCCCGCCTGACAGGTTGACCCATTTGCACTAAAACAAAGGGATCTTAAAAGAAGGTCCATAGTCAAGTTCCCATATCTCCTCTATGACACCATAATATGTGTCCTTTGTCCCATTGTCGTTTGTTGCATCAAAGCGGACACCACTGTTTTGGTTAGTGCTCTTTTTGTCTTGGGTGTCCGTGTAAAATGTATTCTCATTTATCTTGTACCCTTGGAAAGTCAATATAGTCGAAGATGGTGACTTGGCCAACAAGTATAGCTCTTCTCCAACAGTGGCGTTATTAATGAGATGTGTATGCAACCAACCGCCGAAAGTATCCACGTATTTTCCTTTAATCCAGAAGTCAGTCTGCTCCGGGTATTCGGAGCGTAAAATATCCATGTGTTTCACGATATACGGAGCCACCAATCTGGAATTTTGTAGAACTGTGTAGTGTGCTTGAGTGAAAGAATGCCCATCCATACTTGTTGTTGCTTTCTTTCCTAGCGTGCCTTTTCCACGCAGTCTCCCCTCATGGCGCGATTGAGAAACACCGATCGGCTTAAGATCAGGAATAAAGTCAACACAAAACTCAATGACCTCCTCTGTTCCATAGCCCTTGGACATGCTTCCTTCTGGCCTAGCACGGTTATGAACGTATTTCTTTAAGACTCCCATGAACCTCTCAAAGGGGAACGTATTGTGTAGAAATACAGGATCGAGAATGGAAATCTCTTCGACTAGGTGAACTATGAGGTGCGTCATAATATTGAAAAAGGATGGTGGGAACACCAACTCGAAGCTGACAAGACATTGGACCACATCCTTCTGTAAACTTGGTAGAGTTGCTGGATCGATTACCTTCTGAGAAATTGCATTGAGGAATGCACATAGCTTCACAATGGGTACTCGAACGTTTTGCGGTAGAAGGCCCCTCAATGCAACCGGAAGTAATTGTGTCATAATCACGTGGCAGTCATGAGACTTTAGGTTTTGGCACATTTTCTCTGCCATGTTTATTATTTCCTTTATATTCGATGAGTAGCCAGACGGGACCTTGATACTGCTCAGGACTTGAAAAAAAGATCTCCTTCTCTTCTTTGGTAAGAGCGTAGCTGGCAGGACCTTGATACTTCTCTGGATTCAGGTCGTCTCGTTCGTGCATATGTTGCTGGTCCAGCCGTGCATCCGGTGTATCTTTCGTCTTCCCATACACGCCCAAGAAGTTTAACAGGTTCACGCAAAGATTTTTCGTCACGTGCATCTGATGCATGTAAAATGAATACATGAACTTTGCACTATATTACTTATATTCCAATCATATTTGCATCATATAAGGGTTATATCAATGTTTAATAATGATTTTTGGAATATTTCATGATTTTCCTATTTTTATGGAATTAACCCTGCGCAGGCAGAAAACCCTATTTTCCATATTTTAATGTTTCAGGGACCCAAACGACGTCCAAATGACCTGGAAATTTACGAGCATTAGTTTTTGGAAGGAAGAAGACTTGGGAGCGAAGGAAGCGAACAAGCGGAGGCCCGAGGCCCAAAAGAGGGTGGCCCACGCGGCCAAGGAATCTGGCCACGTGGGACCCACCATCTGGAGCCTCGAGGCTCCGTTGCCGTCGATCTTTTCGCCCACGACTCCGTCTTGACCTAAAACCGACTATAAAAATAGTCCCCGACGCCCTTCGGAAGGGAGCGCCGCAGAAACACAAAACCACGAAACAGAAGACCTGGAGCTGCAGAGTGGAGGGGAAACTCCGGCGGGGCGCTGATGCATGTAAAATGCATACATGAACTTTGCATTATTTTTACTTATATTCCAGTCATATTTGCATCATATAAGGGTTATATCACGGTTTTATATTGATTTTGGGAATATTTGATATGTTTCCTATTTTTTATGGAATTAACACTGCGCAGGCAGAAAACCCTATTTCTATATTTTTAATGTTTCAGGGACCCAAACGACGTCCAAATCACCTGCAAATTTACGAGCGTCAATATTTGGAAGGAAGAAGACTTGTGGGCGAAGGAAGTGAACAAACGGAGCCACGAGGGCCAAAAGGGGTGGGCCCACGCGGCCCCTGTACCTGGCCGCGTGGGACCCCTCCAATTGGGCCTCGGAGCTTCGTTGCCGTCGATCTTTCCTGCACCGACTCCGTTTTGACCTAAAAACGCCTATAAAAATAGCCTCCCGACGTTCTCTGGAAGGAGCGCCGCAGAAACACAGAAACACCGAAACAGAGACCTGGAGCTGCAGATTGGAGGGGGAAAACTCCGGCGGGGCGCTGCCGGCGTGGTTTCCAACTTCTCCAACGACTTCTCCACCGTCTCCATGATGAAGAGGGAGTAGTCCACCTCTGGACTATGGGTTTGTGGAAGTAACTTATGTATCTCTCTGTAATGACCCGTAGTTCAGAGAGTAGAAAGGGGCTAAAATAGATTTGTGCATTTGCATAGCATGCATCTTAAAATCCGGGAAAATTTAAAACTTTTTCAACAAAGTCATTGAGTGTCCGACAAACACTCGAAAGACTAGTTGAGAATGACCATAGATGTCGAATAACTTAAAAACTTGGAACCAAACTTGTGAAACATACATCAAGATTTCGCTGATGTTGGTGGATTAGACCTAGTCATCAACGTGAGTGCTATTAACTTCAAAATTTTGTCTTATCTAAATTCTCAAACATTTTGATTACAAGCTAATAATAGAAGGAACTATAAATCAAATGATGTGTATGACTTACATCATTAATCGAATAAGTACATATCTTAACGAAAAGAAAAGAAGGAATCTATGGAAGGAAAAAGACTAAACTAAATCTTAATCTAGATCTACTGATCCTATTCGGACTATCTTATCTTCTTATCTCCCAATCTCCTCCAATTCTTTCTACAAGAGAAGGCAACACAAGATAGAAGGAAGTCAACAAGAAGATTATGAAGAAGGATTGATTAGATATGCATAGTAGTGCTATGCCAATCTATCACAGAGACAATGGGAACTCTTGCATCTGTTATGTTCTTATTAATCTCTCTAGTAATAGTGTGATATTCCAATGTTAGTGTTATATAGAAGTAGTTTGATAACAAGCTTCGAGACCTTGTTAACAAATCACTTTTGTATACTCAAACAATTGAGTGTCATATACAAATAAACAGAAGGATACATAACCCGGTACATCTCAGCCTCTTGAATATACAAAGTAATATGGTGACAAGCCTCATGACCTTGTTATTATATTCTTTTATATGCATAAGGCAAACTGATGTCATAAAATACACCATAGTACAACTTAGGCAACATATTCAAGTTTCTATATAAGAGAGTTACATGGTAGTCTATGGTATTTCTCCAAGAGTATGATTATCTAAGAGAAAGTAAAGCCAAAGCATAAAACCACATGATTATCAACCATGTTGAACCATCACATGAGTTAACTCTCTCATATTGGTGTTTGTGGACAAGTCTCATCAGAGAGGAGTTCACAAGTTCATCTTGTGACAAAGATCATTTGTCCTACTCAAGATATCATTCTCTAGAAGAGATAATTTTGGACATGCGGTAATTGGAAACACATGGACTATTTAGTCAGCAGTTGTTCTAACAATTTACTTCCACACACTAAAGCAATATTCCTACTTAAGAGGAGTGCATCAATCTTTTATCCTCAGAATGAGTTATGGAATCAAGCAAGATTCTACTCTCATCATTTTAGCCATTATTATAGACATAAGACCTAAACTTAGGCAGGATATTGTACTATGTGCATCCAGTGACATTTGATCATGTTTTAACATGATGTAATTGTCAGGTATCACAAGTCAAAGCCACTGAGGCAATATATCATGTAAGACATAGATTTGAATTACAACACTGTGCATACTCTTTGAAGGCACTACAGTGAGTAGATCATGTCTATATTGCTGGACAACAAATTTGAAGTTGCTCAGGAATTTATTTAAGCACTCAGAACAAGTTTGAATATTTATCTAAAATTGAAAGTAATCAAGACACTATCTTTAGGTTTTGAAAATGATAAGTACTCACCAATAAACAATAAAGCAATATATATATTTCTTGTTGTTAAGAAAAGAATAATGCATAATAAAAATAGAGGTGTTAATCTACACATTCTATAATTGGAACTCAATTCAATTATACATAAATTCCTTCCAAATATGGAATGAATTCAAAATACATCAAATATTAAAAGTTATAAGTTGAAATCATAAATATAATGCAACTCTACACAACCAGGGGCCCTTCTGAAACTAAAAGCATCACAAACAGATCCTCAATCCATTTAAACAAGAGACAGGGGCCTGTTTGAACTATTTATGCAATTGCTCTGAAACCCAGGGGGTTATTCGAAAAACGCCGTTTCTTTTCTTTCTTCTTCTTCCTCTTGCCAGAAGGAAGAGGCCGACGCCGTCGTGCCACCTCCTGCTTGCCTGCTTGCCGGCCTTCGACGATAAGGACCTCAGAGACGTCCCCATCTCCCTCTCCTCCTCACTACGCCTCGCTCTCTCTCTCTCTCTCTCTTGCTCTCTCTAAAGAAAACGAGCGGAAACCTAACCCTAGACACGATCTGGCCGACGCCGTCGCCACCGTTCCAGGTTACCCGAAGCCATGGCGTGTGGCTGGGAAGGTCCGCCGTACCTCTGGTGTGCTGCTCGTGGAGTTGTGCAAGCTGGGAAGCTCGGGAGGGGAAGAATTTCACCTTCTTCTCCAACTCCGGCCGCCGTGCTTCGCGGAAGTTTCCGACGCCGTCTGTCCACGCCAAGCTTCGCCGAGACCTCCTCTGTGCTCGTGGTGAGCTCGTGCATCCTCCCATGCCTTTAAATTCGCTCGTTTGTTTGAGGAATCCATCGTCGCGTCGGGTACCGACTCCGGCCGCCGCAAAGCTCGCCGCCGAGCTAGCTCCGGCGACCATTTCGGAGCGGCGCGGCCACCAAATGGTAGCCCGCGTCGTTCTCTATCCGATGCGTGCCCGAACCCGTCCTAATTCGTTCCGAATCATCGGATTCGAGCTCGGGCAGGAGCTCAGCTCCATTGCTGACATCAGCATGACGTCAGCGAGCCAATCAGATTTTTTTCCTGAATTTTCTTTTCAAAAATAAATAAAATTATGACAGGTGGACCCCACTGTCAGATGTTTAATTATTTAGGAAATCAATTCTGGTAATTATTAAAACTATGACAGGTGGAACCAACTTAATTTACTAAAATCCAGAAATCTTATATTTACTAATTGGAGGCACCATAGGAGGCTCCACGTTAATCCTCACGTGTGAACAAACGGTTACCGTCCGATATATCTCGGATGCATTAATAACCAATAAATCACAAAGTCTTCCTGGTGCTCAAGGCCTAAAAGAAATCTTCCCTGTCGCGAGGTCTTATTCGCTACCGCCGCCGTGCCACCGAGAAACATCAATCTGGCAGGCCCTGCTGCGTCCTCTTATTCGCCTGCCGCTGATTTTACCAGCTGGACACCGAGGAACAATGATCTCGCAGGTGAAGCAGATGGACACCAGTTGATCGATCCCGCTCTCACGTTTGGCCGCCGTCAGCATGCATCAGCATCAACCTGTCTCTGATTAATTAGGGTTACGGCCGACGGCGTAATAGGGGCTACGGTCGTACTCTACTGGGATCCCGTACCAGTATCGCCGTTGTCATGCAACTATGCAAGCGACACGCTTTGCTTTCCCTGCCAGATCCAGAAGGATTTTTCGTGGCTACTAATATGTGCTGCTTTGATCTGAAGAAGATTGAGCCTTGAGGATATGGTGTAAAAACATGGCTACCACGACCAATAGATTACCTTAATTTGGATGTCTTTTTGGTGGTAATTCCTCTGGACGGGCCGGCTACTAACAGGTTAGTTTCATGTCACCACGGTACCATACAGGTTACTACTATAAGCAACTCTCCATGTTTTCCGGTTAGCTTGCAGAGGCTTCTGATGGTTGGAGGAACGTTTCCGCTGATGGATATTATTGCCGATGGTATCCTGTAGGATGATGATGATGATTCCATACTTCTAGCTAGCGTTTCCTGCAAACAAGAAGTCATCCCTAATGGTCAGCTGCAACTCAATCTAGCAGGGAGAGTTTCCATCAGGCAGCTTTTCCTTTACATGTCTCACGATTGAACCAAGTTATGCTGATCCATGGTGGATAGTCACTTCTGCCTACCGCGCCATCCTCGACACTAAGATCCTGCAGGAGACAGCCATCGTCCGCAGATTTTCATCGGGCGCGCTATACTTGGCTCCGGCCACGCTGGCTGATCTCAGGTATAATCTACACTCTCCACTTCCCAGTCTGATCGGTTTTGTGCTTTGATGATTTGATCAGGAGAAGACAACACACTAGGAAGTAGATGGAAACTTTCATGTTTTTTCATAAATTAACGCATTGCTTGGATCCACAATGTTTAAAGCTGACGATATACTCTTGGTAGATAAACCTGTGAGGAGCTGGCTAATCTGCAGTATGCCTTGAAAAAAATATGCAGTACGCTGTTACCTCCTATGCAAGTTCCCGGTCAAGTTTCTGCTGTCTACTCATCCAATATGTTTCTTTGCTTACATTCTTCAGAGAGTAATATTGCAGTGGGTTATAGAATAAATGTGCAAGGCACATAGAAATTAACCACGCTTATTCTTGGATACTCACACTCGGTAGATAAACCTGTGAGGGGCTGGCTAATCTGCAGTATGCCCTATAAAAAAATCTACAGAAGGCCCTTGCCTCCTGTGCAAGTTCCCGGACAAGTTTCTGTTGTCTACTCATCCAATATGTTGCTTGCTGATAATTTGGATTCTTTTTTACATTCTTCATAGAGTAATATTGCTGCGGGTGATAAAACAAATTGCACGAGGCACGTAGAAATTAACCAGACACTTATTCTTCAATAGACGAATTATTCATTTAAGCATAATTAGCTCACCATTTGGAGTGGTAAAAATCAAGCTTTGTTTAGGGAATGATCTTTGCTTCTACAATAAGCCCTCCATTTTCCAATATCAACGTTGTCCGATGCATGTGTTTGATGAAATTCACATGAGAATAATAATTGACTCACTTGCAGGTTCCTCATGTGGTTTTTTGTTGTGTACTGACAACTACTCTAGATCAGAAATTGGTCAGCCGAGCTGATGGTCTTTTGTGTTCTGTGGTTCTTCAAATGTCTCAATACTGTTGACATCAGATTTCTTCTCATGAAGTGGAAGAGCTCACCGATATTACTGGGTAAAGACATCTCTTTTGTTCTAAGAAGGATTAGTTTCTCGGTCTTTACGAGACCTAATCAGATGCAAAGATGTTATGCTTGCCATTAAGTACTAACTACCCTCTTCTTATTCTTCATATCATGAACTACTGGTGAATAAATTTGTTGGAAAATTCCCATCTATTTCTAGACAAGAATCATCGATGGTCGACCATGGGCTAGAACAATAATAACAGTCAATTATATAGAAGTTGTTGCTGCAATATGTTCTATTTTGAAAGAAGGTACATGGTACTTTTTCGATATCTACATATGGATTTTTTTTTTCTCTCGAGATTATCTACTCACGATTATTATTCTTTAGTGTTACAAACTGTAAGTCAGGTAACAGTTTTCATAAATCCCATTATCATGGTTTCTCGAATTACTATTAGGTTTGTAGTTCATCAGTAGATGTCATTAAGGAAAGAAAAAAAAATCTTAGTCTACACCCGCTACATTTTTCTCCCTCTTGCTCCCATATTTTTTGTCCAGTCTTGCTTTGGATTAGTGTGAACTTGAGTGCATCACATTTCACACGATACTAGCGAAAAATTCCACAACGAACTTTTTTCTGACATGAGCTCTCCGGCTGTTGGATTTGACAACGGACAAGTATCTTCCATTTCACCACGAATAGATTCAAAATATATTACAATTTGACTGTGCATCTTAATTTTAATAGCAACTGCAACCTTCACGAAAGAGTGGCAGTGGAAGTAAATTGTTCGCATGTTCTATGTAAGTTTGGATTATGTACCTGCTTTTTTCATAATTAACTCATTTCAGATTATTAGAATAATGCACCAATTGCTTTAAACTGATTTCTATTAAATGTTAAAATTACCACATGGGAAAAAGTGTAAACGTATTCAAAATAAATAAATAAATAAATTGCTAAAACATTAACAATGAAATGTTATCGTTTTGATGCATAATTTATGCTTACATTTTATATATTATGGGAAAGTGAACAAACACATATGTCAAAATACTTGGCAGTTTATCTCTTATTAGTACCACGATGAAATTCCTCTCAATATTAGTGTCACACTACTTCATATAGTTTGCATCTATGTACATTGTTCAATCACAATTCTAGAACTGTGTTTCCAATCCATGCTCACTTTATACACCCTTCTCGACGAGAGGAATAAGAAAAATGTGATATGGTAACTTCTTCGCCAACATGATTTTACAATTATATAGCGAACTGAGGCGGGAACACTCAATCTGCAGGCATGTATAGAAGAAAAAACGCAAGAGTGGGAGTGGATTTGGGGGATGTATAGAATTCCGATTGCTTTTTCAATATTTGGTGAGAGAATAAAATTGAATGATGTTGCAGGATAACCTAATCAGACATTCGCTAAAGATTATTTTCAGTATCCATCTGAACAACCTATGACTATTCTTTTGAAACAAAATAGGATTTCAGAACTGATTTTAGACACATATTTTAGCGATGGGGCTGAGCATACTAAGACTATGCATTCATGGTTAATCTGGAAACTTTACAAGTAAATGGAGAAATATTAACTAAATGAAATGGTTCCTCAGTCTTTCCAACATGATTGTCGTCGAAAGTGGATGCCTTTGGGAGCCATTTTGATTCCCTTTTTTGTAGGAGCATGTGGATCCTAAGTTGTACTACCAGTGTACGTGTAACATGAATAACCTTTTGTATTAAAAAAGAAAGAAATATTATGATCTTTTAAACCATAAATAAAATAAATATTATGGTGAATCTGAACGGAAATGTTATGTTGTTGCAATAAATATGTTAAACATGGCATATTTAATATGTAATAAAATAGTTTTGCGGCACACGGGTAACTAAAACAGGTTGTCGAGTTTCAAATAATAAACTCTTATAAGTGTTATAGTGATCGACGTGTTGGTCAAATATCTAGCCCGTGCAGGTGCACGGGTTGATGACTAGTTGTTTAAATTGAATTTAAACTTTGGAAATTCATAACTAAATCATTTTAAATCAGAATAATACAAATAATATACCAAAATGATCAGAAAATAAAATTTATCTGTTTGTTTAAATAAAATGTTTGTTTGACTAAAGTTGAATCATTCTAAAATTGAAACAACAATTTGGTTATTATTTGAAATATGGAATTAATTTAAAATGCTAATTTGGATACATTTTAATTTCATGTAAAATGTTTCACATGCTTCACTTCAAATTCTAAAATGTGTTTTCACCATAACATATAATGTTTTTATTTCAATAATTGATTAATTAAAATGATACTTTATTTAAGAAAATAATTAATAAGGATTATTTTTTAGAATTGTGAAAATGAAGTTATAAGCTTATGAAATTTGATCTACTATTATTTAATAACCATTTTTTATGAAAAAAATCTAACTACACTTTGAACCACTAAGTTTCCTTTGAATAAATGTTTCACATATTTCATTTATTACTTAACTTCCTTTCACTTATATTTTGGTTAAGTAAAGAAAATAGGAAACAACTTAAAAATTCATAAACACTAATGTAGCAATACAAAATGTTCTACTCTAAAAATAAATCCTTCATCCAAAATAAACCAAGCTAAGTAAAAGTTAGTAAGTACTTGAGTAAATAAAATAAGTATCACTATGGTATGATACCAACAAATGTATATATTATCTATTTCTTCAAAAGTTATTCTTTTTGTACTCGTGAATAATAATACTACACCATTTTTTCAATTAATTGAAGTCAACACATGTTCTTTACAAACATAGATATTATAATCAACCCTAAAACAACCACTTAATACTATGATATTGTTTTACTTTATTCTTATGTTAAACATGGTACTTAAAAATTAGAATGTTAAATTCATCTTTCTTATGAAGTAAACTTGAAGACAAAACTAATCTAAAAGTAGCCACCAAACTCAAACAACCCTCAACCATCGAAAGTTAGCTACGTGGTTTTAAGCGATGCATCTCATACTTTGCATAATAGGATATTGCTTCTTCAAACATTAGTCCTTACCGGACCAATGACGCTTTTTCCAGATTTTGGAGTCTTTATTGTATCGAAGACCTTGGCTGCATAATCTTGCAGTCAAAAAGGCAAGTTCACTCTTGCTCATGTCCTACTTGATTATGTTTATCAAAGTAAATGCAAAATACTATGGTTTATCATTGCATGAAAAAGTAAAACCAATTTTCGAATGATGTGAATTGCAATAAATATATATATTGTTGGCTGGCAGATGGAACCATGGTATGATGTGGTTGGTGGAGGTTCCATTTGCACGGGAAAGTATTACCTAGGACTTAAGAACCAATGCCGTCAGTGTTCTTGCGCCGTAAATGAAGCGTTAACCATGAGACTTGGAATGGGACGGGAAAGTCATCTGTGACCTTCTCCCTTTCGCATGTCAACGGGCAGCCAGAGCCGTACGCTGTAGGTCTTGCGAGACTACATGCACATGGGTGGGACCCCTTAATGCCCACGGACTCTGGTACCTATGATGGTCTGCAAGAGGATGCCTAGGTAACTACCGTGAGGGGTAGAGCCAGGGGTGATTCTGCTATGCATGAATTGGGTGGGCATGCGGGGTTGTTGGAGAAGCACGGCGAATGGCTTGGATCATCGACTGGGCCCCACACCAAAGGAAGTGTGGACGGGAAAGATCGCCTGGTTGTGCAACAAGGCGTTGATCTCTTATGGGTAAAGTAACGCACCTCTGCAGAGTGTAAAAAAGTGTGACATGTTACTCCCTGTTCCGGGAAGGAGCTGCGAACACTGCAGGAAAGGTGGCTCCATGAAGCCCTAGCACCTGTGAATGGATGACGGGCATAGTTTTCTGAAGATAAAATAAATCTTTCCCTAAAAATGTTTTACAAAGATATGCATGTTCATCCATGACCTTTTGGTATGGATGGTAGCTAGTGCATAAAACACCTTATTCCTGTTATATGAACTTGCTGAGTAACGCTCGTGTTGCTCACCCTTTCCTCCGTTGACCTCCTGCTTAAATTATTGGAGACAGCAGAGGAAGGACAGGAATCCATAGCGATGTTGGAGAAATCTTCGACGAGGAATCAAATCAACCTGGTGGGCCTGAAGGAGTCAACCTCTACTTTGCCAACGGATGCGTGGCGACAACAGTGCAACGGTGGACACGTCGACAACAATGCCTATGGACAGGACGACTATAATTGGATGGAGAAGTAGACTCTAGACACGGAGATTCCAGATGGATAGATAGGGCTGTGACAATAGCAGTAGTGGATTAGGAGTTAGAAGTAGAGCTGGTATCCAGCTTAGTGCTTCGACTTGAGTCTTTTGGGAGTTTCTTTTGCACGAGACCTACTTCTGTTTGTAAAGGAGGTTCTCAAGATTTTGTATTGAATAGTGTTGTAATCCTATAGTGTTACCTTGGACCGACTATGTTTCTGTTGTACTACTCTGAAGGATGTAATATTTACGGAATGGTCCTTTCGTGAGTATTATGTCAACGACTTGTACACTACAACATGTAGTGGTGTGCTGGGTCACTACAGGTGGTATCAGAGCGAACAACCTTAGGATTAAAACCCTTTTAGGAGACTTGTAGGTTGGTAAGACTATAGGGAGTTATCATACTTAATTAAACTCTATATTTCTACAACTATGATGGTTATTCACCTGAGAATAATATTGTCATACTTGTATATACATTTCCTTACCCAACTGGAGTAGATATTCTTATTTATTATTTTATAGGTATAACATTCATCTACCTTAATTATTTTCAACTTGGTATGACCAGTTAAGACTGTCTCGTACCAGTTGATACACTAAATAGATTACATCCACGTCGGTGTTACCTACATGGTATCATTGATAACCCTATCCTATGAAGTAGAACCCTTTCATAAATTCGTGGTGGAGGAAGTCAGAAGATGTTTGATGATAGTGAAGAATCATCGACATTCCACTATGTAAAGTATGCCAATACCCTAATGATGAAGTTGAAAGGAGATTCACCTGAGTATAGTATAAAGTGTTAAGGAAATTAGGAGATGCAGAAACAATGATGAGAACTACACTACTACTTCTGATGTACCATGAGTAACTACATCAAGGATCTGAATATGTTCACAAGTAGATGTTCTAGCCAGACGGAAGATCCAAGCTACATGGAGTTTAGTTCCATAAGAAACCAAGCCATACCACAACTACTCTTTGAGTACTTTGTCCTATGATTATTCCGTTGCAAATGGGCAATTGGGGTAAATACTAAGGCAAAGAGTTGTTTTAGCATAGGACTATAAGGTAATATATACCTATCTTGTAGTGTATAGCATCTAAGCCTGGGTACTTGAGATGTTTTAACTCAAGTACTACTTATTTTTTGGGCTTATGTTGCATGGTTGATACAACTGCATTTGCGATTTATTGGATCTTATTTGATTTTTGATTGGCTAGGTTGGTACATGAAGTTAGAATTTAATGTACAATGGCATGATTGTCACATTGAGTTCTTTTCTTGATGTTACTGATCTAGAGGTAGATAGGATTCGTGTAAGGGAGAGACGTGCTCTCAGAAGTTTCAAACAACAATGAAAGCTCATGAAGAGAAGAAAGTCAGGATGATCGAAGTAAACGAAGCTACACGTGGGGATGGACCACAACTCATATCATATTTGGTTTCGGAGGTCAACAACATCAGAACATGGAAGGATGGAGGAACTATGAAAGTTCAAGGACGAGTACCATCACCATTTGGAGAAAGGTTAATCAACAATGATGACAGGAAAGCTACATGAGAATTCTACTGAAGTAGGAGAATTATGAAGTTGGAAGATCTAAATAACAGGTCCTGTCATGACAAATTTATGATTTGGACAGTCAAATTTAAAGACTTATCCAAGGATGACGATTATTGAGTGAAGGACATCGAGCGGGAAAATTGAAAGACGCTGGGTTAAGAAGCCACGGGATGTAGCCATATATAGTTGGGAGTTATCGTAACTTGACGGAAGAAATGGGTGTTAGAAAATCATAAGACACCATTGATCTTTGGAGAAAGTTCGAGAAGAAGTCGTATAGGACTTATATGTCTAAAAAAGCCATGAATTTGATGGTAGAGGAGTGTGAAGCAATAATCCAATACTTAGCAGACAACAACAAAGTCTGATATTTCAAGCAAGGCAAGATAGTAGTATCATCGAGAACAAGGCAACAAGAGTTCAAAGATCAATGTTCCAAAGGACACACATCAGGACCATGGGAGATGAGTTCCTAGATTGTCGATAGCCCAAGGGGGTTAGTTATTTGGTATGTCGCCAATAGAGACATGTGATGTCGAGATATAGTGAAGTCACCGTCTATACGGGGTAACTATCGAGAAGGATGAATTGCCATAGGATTGACATCCTAAATCCAAGGACTCAGATGGAGGTTGAACCAACATAAGATTGAGGAGACACGTCATCTCATAAACCAAAAGAAAGGAATCAAATTTCAGCAACAGACATATGACTAGATAACCAACAGCCTATTCTATTTTAGAGTTACGTATTTTAGAGTTACGTTATCACCAATTGCACCCTGTTGTGTGATAGGTCTTCTTCTCTAGACTCTAGGTAAGCCAATTGGAATGCTAGTGAGCGTGACTATCTAATTTACCGGGAGATCTTATTGGTTGTTCGCGTCATGGTGAACTTACCAATTGCTCTCCGGGAAGCTATTTGATGTTAGAAAAGATAACTCTTAAACCGGAGAACTACTGGGGAATCACAACCTTGTGGAAGTACCTTGTATTCTTCGAGAAACCATTAGGTAAATTTGATGGACGTTTGAATAGAAAGGTAGAAAGTAAAAGCAGATCCTCAGCAGTATAAATTTGGTTGTACTTGAGAGTGAACCGATACAACAGAATGAAGATCGACTAATAGATGGTCAGGACGAAGAAAGCCCTAGTACTTTCTAAGGGAAGAGTGAATCATGTAACCGGATAGTACTTTGCGAAGGACAAGATGAAAGTTGGAAGGAATACCTTAACTGAGACAGAGTTGACTTGATCACTAATGCTCTAAGAGTTTTTCAGAGTTCAAAAGAACTTCCTAAAACCTTCAAGAGATTCGTAAGTAAAATGGATAGTTAAGATCTAGAAGTCAAAAGTCACAAGGAGTTTGATAGTCATAGGAGTTATGACTGGACAATCTGAAGATGATTGAACCAAAGAAACTTGAGTTCAAGGATGAGAAAGAGTATCTTGTCAACACCTGAATTCAAAGGGTTCGACAAGCTGTTAGATCAAGAAGTTATGGAAGAAGTCTGATCTGGATGAGAATCGAGAGCTCTACGCGAGTAATGAGACCACCGCAACTGATCAAAGGATTGTTTAATGTCAACGACAGGTTAGCCCAATCAGCAACATGTACAGATCAGGTTTGAACAAAGGATCAATTACATCCAAGATCACAACAGAGAAGGTTTAGAGAAGATGATGTTGGAAGAAGTGCTTTACACTCATCAATACGTGAGGGAAACCGCAACTTCGGGACGAAGTTGATTTTAAGGGGGAGATACTATAATGACCCGTAGTTCAGAGAGTAGAAAGGGGCTAAAATAGATTTGTGCATTTGCATAGCATGCATCTGAAAATCCGGGAAAATTTAAAACTTTTTCAACAAAGTCATTGAGTGTCCGACAAACACTCGAAAGACTAGTTGAGAATGACCATAGATGTCTAATAACTTAAAAACTTGGAACCAAACTTGTGAAACATACATCGAGATTTCGCTGATGTTGGTGGATTAGACCTAGTCATCAACGTGAGTGCTATTAACTTCAAAATTTTGTCTTATCTAAATTCTCAAACATTTTGATTACAAGCTAATAATACAAGGAACTATAAATCAAATGATGTGTATGACTTACATCATTAATCGAATAAGTACATATCTTAACGAAAAGAAAAGAAGGAATCTATGGAAGGAAAAAAGACTAAACTAAATCTTAATCTAGATCTACTGATCCTATTCAGACTATCTTATCTTCTTATCTCCCAATCTCCTCCAATTCTTTCTACAAGAGAAGGCAACACAAGATAGAAGGAAGTCAACAAGAAGATTATGAAGAAGGATTGATTAGATATGCATAGTAGTGTTATGCCAATCTATCACAGAGACAATGGGAACTCTTGAATCTGTTATGTTCTTATTAATCTCTCTAGTAATAGTGTGATATTCCAATGTTAGTGTTATATAGAAGTAGTTTGATAACAAGCTTCGAGACCTTGTTAACAAATCACTTTTGTATACTCAAACAATTGAGTGTCATATACAAATAAACAGAAGGATACATAACCCGGTACATCTCAGCCTCTTGAATATACAAAGTAATATGGTGACAAGCCTCATGACCTTGTTATTATATTCTTTTATATGCATAAGGCAAACTGATGCCATAAAATACACCACATTACAACTTAGGCAACATATTCAAGTTTCTATATAAGAGAGTTACATGGTAGTCTATGGTATTTCTCCAAGAGTATGATTATCTAAGAGAAAGTAAAGCCAAAGCATAAAACCACATGATTATCAACCATGTTGAACCATCACATGAGTTAACTCTCTCATATTGGTGTTTGTGGACAAGTCTCATCAGAGAGGAGTTCACAAGTTCATCTTGTGACAAAGATCATTTGTCCTACTCAAGATATCATTCTCTAGAAGAGATAATTTTGGACATGCGGTAATTGGAAACACATGGACTATTTAGTCAGCAGTTGTTCTAACAATTTGCTTCCACACACTAAAGCAATATTCCTACTTAAGAGGAGTGCATCAATCTTTTATCCTCAGAATGAGTTATGGAATCAAGCAAGATTCTACTCCCATCATTTTATCCATTATTATAGACATAAGACCTAAACTTAGGCAGGATATTGTACTATGTGCATCCAGTGACATTTGATCATGTTTTAACATGATGTAATTGTCAGGCATCACAAGTCAAAGCCACTGAGGCAATATATCATGCAAGACATAGATTTGAATTACAACACTGTGCATACTCTTTGAAGGCACTACAGTGAGTAGATCATGTCTATATTGCTGGACAACAAATTTGAAGTTGCTCAGGAATTTATTTAAGCACTCAGAACAAGTTTGAATATTTATCTAAAATTGAAAGTAATCAAGACACTATCTTTAGGTTTTGAAAATGATAAGTACTCACCAATAAACAATAAAGCAATATAAATATTTCTTATTGTTAAGAAAAGAATAATGCATAATAAAAATAGAGGTGTTAATCTACACATTCTATAATTGGAAATCAATCCAATTATACATAAATTCCTTCCAAATATGGAATGAATTCAAAATACATCAAATATTAAAAGTTATAAGTTGAAATCATAAATATAATGCAACTCTACACAACCAGGGGCCCTTCTGAAACTAAAAGCATCACAAACAGATCCTCAATCCATTTAAACAAGAGACAGGGTCCTGTTTGAACTATTTATGCAATTGCTCTGAAACCCAGGGGGTTATTCAAAAAAATGCCATTTCTTTTCTTTCTTCTTCTTCCTCTTGCCAGAAGGAAGAGGCCGACGCCGCCGTGCCACCTCCTTCTTGCCTGCTTGCCGGCCTTTGAGGATAAGGACCTCAGAGACGTCCCCATCTCCCTCTCCTCCTCACTACGCCTCGCTCTCTCTCTCTTTTGCTCTCTCTCAAGAAAACGAGCGGAAACCTAACCCTAGACACGATCTGGCCGACGCCGTCGCCACCGTTCCAGGTTACCCGAAGCCATGGCGTGTGGCTGGGAAGGTCCGCCGTACCTCTGGTGTGCTGCTCGTGGAGTTGTGCAAGCTGGGAAGCTCGGGAGGGGAAGAATTTCACCTTCTTCTCCAACTCCGACCGCCGTGCTTCGCGGAAGTTTCCGACGCCGTCCGTCCACGCCAAGTGACGAGGGGTACACTCATCAAATCGCATGGTTAAGGACCTAGGGTTGAGATTATGGGGAGAGAACGTGGTAGTACTGGTAGTTTCGTCGGCTAACAAGCAGAGGCAAAGATTTACCCAGGTTCAGGCCCCTCGGGTGGAGGTAAAGACCCTACTTCCTGCTTGTCTGTTATTGATCGTGTGAGATTATGCAGTTACAAGGAGGCTCCGGCGAGATGTCGATCTCGCTGGAGATTTGGTGGTTTGAGTATGGCTTGGTCTTAGATCGGCACCCCTCCCAGTCCTTAAATAGGCTGGGTCTCGGGAGTACGTAACCGACCTGATTTACACTTAAGGAAAGTCCTAACCGACTATGCCTATGCCTAATCTTGGAGGGTACTCCATCTTCTTGGGCCTCGGTCTTGGGCTTCGAATAGGCTCTTTGCTATTGGGCCTTAGTCGTCACGTGCACCAGGTACCCCATGGTAGGGTACCCGAGATGTATACCCATGTCAGTAGCCCCCGAGTACTTGTCTGACTCGAAGAATCGGGCATGGACTCTTTCGTAAGTGCACGTCATATGCTTTGTATTATAATTGGAATTCCTGTATGAATAGCACATGTTGGCTATGTCGAGTATCTCATCGACTGTGTTTTTGCTTATGATGATCAAGGGATAATAGCTTAGCAGGCCCAGTACACTCGACGGATCGGGACTGGTTAACTACACATTCGGGTAAAACCTTACTAGCTTTCAATCAAACTCGAGTCCCCGGACTCGAATCTGGAACAAACTGGTCAGATTCGACTAGGCCGCGGAGGTCTTACTGAGTCGATCTGCAGTATAGATTTGAAGTTTACCCAACGCGTCCGTCAGGATTTTTCATCATGTCTGCTGACACGGAAAGTATAAGGATTGACGTTGCTGGAACGGTCCTTAGCCCTGCTCGAAAGTTCGGCGGGTCTTACCTTTGCACCATGCGTGCAGCATCCGAGGTATTTGCGACGGACGCAACTCGGGAATGTTTCGAGTATGATTTTGTATATGAACTGAGTCGATCCTTTTCTCGACTGACACTTTGTCGTTTATTCTATCGGGTGCGCGACAGCGCTCCCGATGGGAGTAGCCCCCGAGATTGTGCTTTATTGCTTGCAATGGAGGATAATCTCAAATCTTCACACCCTGTATATGTTAATCGAAGAAATTTTTGCCGTAACTCTATCGGGTGCACGACAGTGCTCCCGATGGGAGTAGCCCCCGAGATTATGCTGTATTGCTCGTAATGGAGGATAATCTCAAAATCATTTTATCTTGAGCATCTCAGTCGAAGAATTTTTGACACGCTCCCGATGGGAGTAATATACCTCAGTCGAATGAACGGTCGAGTGACCAATTTTGTCTTAACATTGCTTTTTCACACCCGAACCAAACAAAGCAGTCGAATGACCAATATGCGTTGGGCAGACTCGATTGTATTTCTGAACATATGCTTGCAATGACGTCAGGGATGACGTTTCTGGCGACTGCGCTCCTGACACGCGGTGGCGTGCGTTATGCTGTGATGGATGGGACGTGACACATAGGTGGGCCCATTGTGCAGCGCTGACCGAACGACGGTGCCGTTTGGACTTGATTTGACCACTCTGGCCCACTTTTTACGGAGGCGTGATGATGGCTCCTCTTTTTGCGTGCGTAGTGGGCGGAGTGGCCGGCGACGGTTGGCCTCCGCGTTCGCCATGTGTACGGTTCGATTGCGTGCGTAACGCACGATTAAGATATGAATGGCCGTGATTGCTTTTGATTTGTGGTAAATAGGGGAACGGCGCTGGCATTGTTTTTTACTTTGCCATTTGCTCTGCGCCGCCCCTGTTCATCGTCTTCCTCTTGCCTCCATTGTTCTTGCGCCCAAGCTCTGCTGTTCTCCTTAGCCACCACCGCCATGGCGCCAAAGAGGAAAGCTTCTGCCGCCGACGCGCCCGCGACCGACGCGGCCGCTCTGAAGGGGAAAAAGACTGCGGCTGGCACATCTGCGTCCGCCGTCGACCTCAAGAAAAGTGATGGCGTTTGGACGAAATCCACCATCAAGGAAGCGCACTTGGACAAGTTTCGCGAGGAGGGCTGCTGCCACCGCGGACCAGCTGTTCGTCCGCGCGCCATCGCCAAGGAGGTACTCCCCGAGCCTCGCGCTAACGAGCGTGTTTGTTTTGCGGAGTTTCTGCCTAGGGGTCTCTCTTTTCCCCTCCACGACTTTGTGCGTGGCTTGCTGTTTGCCTACGGGGTGCAGATCCATGATCTCACCCCGAACGGCATTATGCACATTGCCTGTTTTATGGTATTGTGCGAGTGCTTCCTGGAGTTGCTCCCAGCTGGGCCCTTTGGAAGTCTATCTTCATGGTCCGGCCCAACAACCGAGGGGCCGAACCTATCCAGTTGGAGGCCTTGGGATCCAAGTGCGCAGCGACACCCGATACTTTGCCCTGAAGCCAGTCGACTCGGCGCAAGGGTGGAGGAAAAGGTGGTTTTATGTGCGCGTCGACCAGGAAGGGGTCCCAACATTTTCGACTGCTGGTATAGCCGCTAGGACGAAAGCCTGGGACCATCAGCTTTCGACTGAAGAAATGGCGGAAGCGGCGCCTCTGCTGGAGACGATTGGAGGACTGCTAAACAGCGTCACTGGTGTGCATCTTCTTGCCACCTTTGTGAAGATGCGGGTGTGGCCGCTCGCGCGCGAGCTCACCCTATGTGGCAGTATGAAGGTCCTCTCGACTCCACTCGAATGAACAAGGAGGAGCTGTCAAAGAGCGAGCTGGTGTCACATGTGCGGTCCATCACCAGCACAAAAGCCAGCGAGCCCTGCAACGTCGACTGCCCTGTCACTCCTTATGGGGCTGAAAAGCCTTTGCCAGAGGTTAGTGAATCTATCGAGTTTTGTTGTTCTTTGCGTTGCCATTTTGCTGGTTTGTCTGACTTTGTCTCTGTTTATGACATGCAGGGCCACTCGACTGCGTCTACTCTGCCTCCCCTTCCAGAGGACGGCCCGACTGAAGAGACAGAGGTGCAGGAGGTGCAAGATGTGCCAGCAAAGGGAGCCGATGAGTCGCCCCTTCCATCGGCTACCACTTCTCCTACGGAAAATGCTGAAGAGGAAGAGGTGGACGAGGCACTCGCTGAAGCTTCGCCTGCACCCGATATGGCCAAGGCTCGGACTCGCAAGCGCCTCCGTGTTCAAGACGTGTCCTCGTCTATGAGCTCACCCGCGAAGGAGAAGGATCTGAGGGACGATGGCGACTCGGGCTCACCCACGCTGCCCAAACCGCTCCATTGGCAGCGTGCCCAGTGAGCTCGATGCCTCCTCCCCAGTCGAGTGGCGCCGTGCAGTTTGGAGGTCCAAGCTTTGACGATTATGACAGCGAAGAAGAGGAAGAACAGAGGTTTGTTCCTTCTGCCTTTTGCATATGTAAAGTTACTGTATGATAGTTTGGCTCATGTCTCTCTTCCCTTTATGCTTTATAGTGCTGAGCACGATCGAGTAGCGACTCCTCCTGTCGTCGAGGCTTCGACTCCTGATCACCCAGGTGCTTCTCCTGTGACCCCGGAGGTTGCGCAGCCAGCAGTCGCAGCTGCTGCTCTTGTGACCACCAAGGTTGCAGATACCCCGGCGGCTGAAGTCGGGACTTCTGCTTCCAAGTCTGAGACTTGGATGGACCACGTAAGTGTCCTATGACCACCCGCATATATTGCGTCTGATATATGTGCTGATTTATGCTAATTGCATTTGCTTGTAGCCTTACTACCTCAATCTGGTAGAATCGGGGAAAGCTTTTGTTCAGATGGAGCAGGAGAGGGACAGGCTGCGTGTTAACTTGGAGCAGCTCACTCGTAAGTGAAATTTGATTCTGTACCCGAAGGTCTTTTTGCACTGTCTTTGTTTTGTCGAATGCTGATTTACCGCTTTGCTTTCCAAACTCAGGTGACAAGGCAGCGGCTGAAACCCGAGTAAAGGAGCTAGAAGAAGCTCTTGCCACTCAAGCTGCCGAGTCGAAGAAAGCCGCGGATACCGCCCAGCGTTCTGCCGCTGCGCGCGAGAAGGAGTATGCTGAGCGACTGGCTGGCCTCGCACAGAACGTGAGAGGTAAGGAACCATCTTTTTGTATGCCTCCCGTGTACCCGTTGGGTAGTATGTAGTAATCTTACTTTTTCTGGTTCATGTTACAGAGGCGATTGGTGTGCCAACACCTACTGATGGTCAGTGATGAGTTATCACTCGACCAGGTTATAGGTGACCTTGGTGCTTCCTTTGTCCAGGCGAAGGACTCCCTTGCCAAGTCTGCCAGCACCCTCGGCGCTGTGTACAAGGAGGTGCTCCCACTAGGCGAGGTGCCGTCGACTGCTGATGGCTTTGCTGGCGTGCTTGGACCGGGGACTTCAACCATGGCGAGCTTTGCTCGTGCTCTCACGGTACGCGGCTCGGAGTCTACCCTCAAGCTCATTTTGGGTCACGGAATAAAGGGTGACTTTGAAGCGGCCATGTCTGACTTCCTCGAAGGCCCGGCGGGAAGCCTATGTCTCTGAAATCGTTAGTGACCAGCCGCTCGACTGGCCAACATGTTCATAGCCACTATGGAGCGCCGAGCGGCGGAGGTTGCCACTCGCGAGAATAGGGCTAGGTCAGAGTCAGTGTCTGAGAAATAGGGTAGTCGAACCCATATTTATGTTGTGTAATTAAACCTTATGATCACGCGAGTATGCGTGCGCTTTTGCTATACTTTGTTATGAACTTAATTCCATTTGTGTTTCGCCTGAAAGGCTATGCTAGTACTCGACTGAGCTTGTGATGAACTCATATCTGATGAGATTTTTATGATGTTTGGAACAGCCACGGGCAGCCGATACTTCGCTGGTTCGTCGCGGCATCGCGCCCCTACTCGATCTCGAGCTCAGGTGGCAAACGATGCCGCAGTAATGCGTTATATGAAGGCTCGAGTCGCAAAACTGGAGCAAGAGTTGGGGAGTGCCCGGAGTGAGCTGGATAGGATGAGGCGAGGCCTGCTTTACCCACTCAGCGGGAGGAGTATGTGCTTGGCGAGATGGAGATCGTGAACAGACAACTCGAGTGTAAGCATGACTGCTCTTATCTCAAGAGTTCATAGTCTGTCCTTTTTGTTCACCCAACTGTGTTGTTGCAGGTTTTGTTCCAGATTTCCAGGCGGAGCAGGCTCGTGTAGATGAGCAGTTGAACAATGCGACTGACGAACCCACGACTGGCCGTCAGCACTTTCGCTTGGATAAGCACCGAGCACGCATACTCGCGACTCTGCAGGATCGAGTGTGGCGGAGCACTATGCTGCTAGAATTATGCAGGTCGGCCTTCAGTCGCATCAACCAAATTCTTTTTCCGACAGGGCCGCAACCTCAAGGAATCCACGCGTTGCTCGGGCTTTTCCGGAGTGCCGGTCCCATTCGAGACTTTGTCACCCAGAAGCTTGTGGATGGAGCCAACGCAACGATGGCATATATCCGAAGCCAGCGTCCACATATGCAGCTACGTCCACCCGTTCCTGGATCGACTTTGTCGCAGTCGCATCTTGACGATACAGTCGATCATGCGAGGGTGTTGGTTGAGTGCTATCATGCTCAACTTATGGGCCCTGTTCTTCCAGTAAAGGACGAACCGGAAGATTAGGGTTTTTCTGTATAGGGGACAGCCCCCGAGTGTAAATTTTGCCACTTGTACTTAGTATATTTGTTTACTTGTATGTATGCAGCCCCCGAGTGTATCGAGTGGGGTTTATGAAAAACACTTTATATAGAACATGAATTCTACAGCCCCCGAGTGTTCGAGTGAGGCTGTGAATTTTTGCGATGTTTGAAGCTTCAACTCATGTTATTGAGCAACTTTTTTGTTTATGTATGATTTTTTACGACCCAGCCCCCGAGTATTCGAGTGCGGCTGGGGTATTATGTTTGAAGAAGGAGCGAGAGCTCACGTTTTGAAGTAGCGCAGCCCCCGAGTACTCGGGTGAGGCTAAGGTTGTGCGACTAGTTTATGCGAGTAGTAAACAGGGAGAAATATGAGGAATCATTGACTATATTCCATTTTTGAATGTTAAGCTGCAGGCCGCCTCATTAAAAACCTTCCAGTCCCCTTAGGTACCCTGGTAAGGAAAAGAGCGCGTCTGAAACCTGCAGCCATCCGACATATGTGCCTATTACATTTGCGACTGAGCAATCTAAGCATAGAAACGGCGCAGCTGCGCAACGTTCCAAGGATTGTGCGAGAGTTCGCCTGTCTTCGCGTGCTTCAGTCTGTATGCTCCACCACCAATGACCTCGGTGATGATGAAGGGTCCTTCCCATGGAGAAGCAAGTTTATGCACCTTCTTTTGCTTCAGTCGAAGTACCAAGTCGCCAACCTCGAAGGACTGGTACGCAGTCGACGGCTGTGATAGTTGCGGAGGTCTTGCTGGTAGACAGCTGTGCGTGCTAGCGCCGTGTTGCGTGCTTCTTCGAGCAAGTCGACTGCATCTTCGAGTGCTTCATCTGCATCTTCTTCGTTGTATGCTTCGACTCTTGGTGCATTGAATTACGTCTGATGGCAGGATTGCCTCTGCGCCGTAGACCATGAAGAATGGGGTAAATTGCGTTGAGGCATTGGGTGTTGTGCGTAGGCTCCATAGCACAGATGGAAGTTCTTCGACCCAAGCACCCGCGGCCCTTTTGAGTGGCACCAGGAGGCGTTTCTTGATTCCGCTCGTCACAAGTCCATTGGCCTTTTCGACTTGGCCATTGGATTGCGGGTGTGCCACAGATGCATAATTGAGCGTAATGTCTGCTCTTTGCAGAAGGATCGGAATTCCTCAGCCGTGAAGTTTGTACCGTTATCAGTGATGATGCTACTTGGCACACCAAAGCGGTATATGATGGATTTTATGAAATTGACTGCTGTAGTGGCAGTCGAACTTGTGATAGGGACTGCTTCAATCCACTTGGTGAACTTGTCGACCGCCACCAGAAGGTGAGTATGCCCTCCATGGGAGGATTTTTTGAGTGGCCCAACCATATCGAGCCCCCACTGGGCGAAGGGCCAGGCCAATGGTATTGTCTTCAACGCCGATGCGGGTGCGTGCGGCTTTGTGGCGAATTTTTGACAGCCGATGCACCTTTTGACTATGTCCTCCGCGTCTTTGAGTGCTGTGGGCCAGTAGAAGCCTGCGCGAAAGGCTTTGGCTACGAGTGATCGACTGCTGGCATGATGCCCGCAGGTACCTGCATGAATATCACGAAGGATGGCTTGGCCATCTTCAAATGCTATGCAACGTTGGAACATACCTGATATGCTGCGTTTGTACAGTTCACCGTTGATGACAGTGTATGCTTTAGATCGTCGAGTGACGCGTCTTGACTCTGTTATGTCTTCAGGTACCTCGCCGCGGAGTATGTATGCGAGGAAAGGTTGAGTCCAAGTTGGCTCGATGAGGAGTACCTCGACTGGCGGGTCCTCTGTGCTAGGTGCTTTGCTCTTGGCTGGTGCGGCTGATGTAGGAGATGCTCGCTTTTTCTTGATGGATCTGTGCTCGATGCGCTCGAAGAAGACACCAGGTGGAACTGGTGCTTTGGTCGCGCCAATGTTGGCTAACTTATCTGCTTCTTCATTGCTCTCACGCCCTATGTGCCGCAACTCGCAGCCTTCGAAGCTGCCCTCCATGATGTTGTACAGGTCACGGTAGGCGATCATGTTATCTGCGATTGCATCGCAGGCCTTCATTGTTTGCTGCACCACAAGATTCGAGTCACCGTAGATCATCAGTCGAGTGCACCGAGGGCTTTGGCCATCCTCATGCCATGGATCAGGGCCTCGTACTCTGCTTCGTTATTGGATGGGAACTCGAATCCCATCTGCAGGATATAGCGAAGCTTGTCGCCTTTTGGTGATATGAGGATGACACCGCGCCTGCGCCTTCGTTTTTCTTCGAGCCGTCAAAGTACATAGTCCATGAGTTGGACACATCTGGCGCTCCTGGCAGCTGAGCTTCGATCCACTCGGTGTGGAAGTCAGGTAAGACTTGTGCTTTGATGGCCTTCGGGTAATCATACTTGATATCTCGCGGTGCTAGCTCGATGAGCCATTTTGCGACTCGCCCAGTTGCGTTGGGGTTTGTGAGGATGTCCCCGATCCCTGAGGTGCTGATTACAGTGATCGGGTGCTCGGAGAAGTAATGCGTCAGCTTCCTTGAGGACATGAACACGGCGTAGGCCAGCTTTTGATAGTGCGGGTACCGCTGCTTTGATATGGAGAGCACTTCACTCAAGTAATAGACTGGACGTTGTATGCTTTGGGGTGTCCCTCCTCCCTTCGTTCGACTACCAGTACGGTGCTCACCACCCTGTTAGTTGCGGAGACATATAGGTACAGTGGCTCGCGTTCCCTTGGTGCGACGAGGATTGGAGGGCTTGTGAGGACTCGCTTGAGGTCCGTGAAGGCTGCTTCGGCTTCTTGCGTCCACTCGAATTTGTCTGCTTTCTTCATCAGTCGATAGAACGGGAGTGCTTTTTCACCCAGCTTGCTGATGAATCGACTGAGTGCTGCTACTCGACCCGCCAACTTTTGCACGTCATGGAGCTTTGAAGGCCTTTGCATCGTCAAGATGGCCTGTATTTTCTCCGGGTCTGCCTCGATTCCTCGAGCCGAGACTAGATACCCGAGGAGTTGCCCGGCTGGCACGCCGAACGTGCACTTCTTCGGGTTGAGCTTGATGTGGAAGCGTTTGAGGTTTGCGAACGTCTCTCGCAAGTCATCGAGTAGTGTGTTTTCCTCCCTTGTGTGATGACGATGTCATCTACGTAGACCTGGACGTTTCGCCCAATTTGCTTCTTGAGGCAGTCTTGCATCATGCGCTGGTAGGTTGCGCCTGCGTTCTTGAGCCCGAAAGGCATTGTTGTGTAGCAGTAGACCCCGAGTGGGGTTATGAACGCCGTTTTTCTTCATCCTCTTCCTTCATCCTTATCTGGTGGTAACCCGAGTAAGCATCCAGGAAGGACAAGCGAGCGCACCCGGCGGTGGAGTCGACGATCTGGTCGATTCGAGGTAGTGGAAAGTGATCCTTTGGACAACATTTATTGAGTGCTGTAAAATCTACGCACATCCGAAGGATATCTGTGTGCTTCTTCTCTACGAGTACGGGGTTGGCCACCCATTGTGATTTCTTGATCTCTCTGATGAAACCTGCTGCGAGTAGCCTGTCGACTTCGGCTTCGACTGCGGTTCTTTTTGGGCCGGATATGCGGCGCATTGTTTGCTTGACTGGTTTAGCATCTGGAAATAATTGGAGAGAGTGCTCGGCGAATTCCCTGGGAATACCTGGCATGTCGGCTGGACACCATGCAAATATATCCCAGTTCTCACGGAGGAATTCGACGAGCGCGCTTTCCTATGCGATAGGCAGACTCGACGAGACATTGACTGTCTTGGTCGGGTCAGTCGGGTGCACCTGATGCGATCTTGTGTCATTGGTGGCATTGAATGCTCTGTCGACTGCCACCTTTTTGTGCCGGCATAAGTGTTCGATCGTTGGAGACCGCTAGATCAGCGAGTGTTGCTTCCATGCCGAACATCTCAGAGATTTTGCTAAACTCTCGGTCGCAAGAGTCAGACTTTTGGAAGTTTCCCTTGACTGTGATTACTCCTTTTGGTCCAGGCATCTTTAGCTGGAGGTATGCGTAGTGTGGCACCGCCATGAATCGAGCGAACGTCGGGCGTCCAAGTATAGCATGGTATTGTGACTTCCAGTCGACAACTTCGAACTCAATCGATTCTGTCCTGAAGTGGTTCTTGTCCCCGAACGTTACGTCGAGTTGTATGGTGCCTTCTGGGCTTATTGCTTTGCCTGGGACGATACCGTGAAAGGTATTTGAAGATCTTGGCAGGTTTTCGACTGACCTGTTCATTTTGCGGAGCGTATCTGCGAAGATGATGTTTATGCCGCTGCCACCATCCATGAAGACCTTGGACATGGCGTAGCCTCCAATTTGTGCGTCGAGTACCAGAGCAGAGTGCCCTGGACGAACGACCGATGGAGGGTGGTTCTCTGCTGAAGCTTATTGCGGTTTCAGATCCCTTCAAGAATTCAGTTACGCAGGAGGTGACATGACCGCCATGTTTACTTGTCGAGTGCGAAGTTTTTGCTCCCTGTTGGAAGGGCGACCTTTCTGTATCATGTACATCTGCCCTTGGGGGAGGGTACTGAGGTTCGTCCACCCGAGGTACTTGTTGTATGGCACCCGCGATTTCCGCCTGCTGCAGGCTGTGGTGGTGGGGCATCAGAACGGGTACATTGGCTGGCTGCGGCGCAGCTAGGTGCGGGTGTGGCTGCTGCCTTTCTGAGATTTATGTAATCAGTCGCCATTTGGTCGAACTCCCTGCAGTTTCTCATCGAGTGATTGGAGCGCAGTTTTCCGTCTTCCCCCTTGTACAGGTGGAATCTGCAATCAGCATCCATCTTTTCTTCGAATGATCGCTCGGATTGTGCTCCGGATCGTGACTTGCGCCAGTCTTTCCTCTTGTAGCTATCACTGCGTTGGCCGCGGTCTCGACTGTCCGGCGATCATCTCGACTGTCCGCCGATCATCTCGACTGTCCCGCCGATCTTCTGACCGTCGGTCGCTTCTGTCTTGGTCGTTGGGGGTGGAGAACCCAGCCGCCATGAACTCGGGTCTGTCGTCGTCGTAGTGACGTTTTGAACGCTTGCGCCTTCGGTCGTCTCTGTACGAGTCTCTGCGGCTTCGACTGCCGCTTTCATGATTGTCACGGGGTGAGGACCCGCGTGTGGTGCGCGCCATGTCTTCTCCGTCTGCCCACTCAGTCGCGATCATCAAGAGGTTAGCCACAGAGGTTGGCTTTTTGCGACCAAGTGCTTCTTTGAAGTCCCGCCTGGCGAGTCCCATTATGAAAGCGTCCATGGCCATATCTTCTGAAATTACTCCGACTGAGTTGCGTATCTCAGTCCATCGTCTGATGTATGACCTCAACGTTTCGTCTGACCGTTGAACGCAGCTCGCAGCTCCTCGAACGTTTTTGGGCGCTCACATAGAGGCTCGAAGTTTTTGATGAAGTCAGTGCGGAAGTGATCCCACGAGTCGTATGTTGATGGAGGTAGGGCCTTGAGCCAGTCGCGGGCTGTGCCTTCGAGCATGAGTCGTATGTATTGCATGGCTGTGATGTTTGTGCCTCGCTGGCACGCGACAGCCAGCCTGTAGTCTTCCAGCCACCCGAAGGTTCCTGTCGACCCGTGTACTTGGGCTGTTCAGATGTAAGTTTGAACCCTTTGGGCATCCGTGTCTCGCGGACGCGTCGAGTGAAGCACAGAGCTCCATGTGGCTCAGGCTCTCGATCAGAGTATGAGTCGCTACTGTAAGATCTGCGTGATCTGCTCCTGGACCTGCGCCTACGTGAGCCGCTTCTTTCCTTCGAGTGGTGGCGGCGACCACTGTGATTATGCTCTTCACGACGCGTGTCAACTAGGGCACGGTCTCGACTCCCCCTGGAGTTTTTGGAATTTGGCGTATGGCCTTCGCCGCTAAGGCGAGTGATTTGATCTGTTGGCGATGTAGTTTTGCATTGGGGTCATCAGCTGGAGGCTTGATTGCCTCTAGGTATGCTGCAGCGGTAAAGAGAGCACCCGCAGCTGTTTTGGGTACTGGCACTCCCTCCTCGTCGTATGTCATGAAAGAGTTGCCTAAGTTGCGGGTGAGTGCCGCCCTCTCGTCGGCGAGAGGTGTGACAGCCTTGATCTGGGTCTTGTGTCTGCTCGCCCGGTGGAGCTCAGGGAGAGCTGTCTTCTGCGCACACTCGACAAGCTAGCCTGCTTTTTGCGTTCTTCGAGTGTTGCTCTTATCTGCTTCAGTCGAAGTGATTCCTGCCAGTTGAAGTACTGGAAGGTCAGCATCTCCTCCGTGTTGCGTCTGCTGGCATCATTGTGCACTCCTTGATAACTTTATCTGCTTTTGCTGCCATCTCAGCAGTAATTGTGAGATTTGTGACTCCGTCCGGCATAGTAACCGTGCACGGGAACTCTGTAGGCCTGCGACTGGCCGCAGCATCAGATGATTCTGCGGCGAAGGCAACGTAGACCTGCTGGGGTATCACCCGAGGGTATGTGTATGTGTCTTCGAGTCCCATCATGGACTCGACGTCGTCATCAAGGCTCATGTCGGAGTCGATATGCCCATCGAGTGGTCCGTCTGGACGGATCTCGCTGTCGATGCCTTCATCGCCTATGCTCATCTCGGCGTCGGCGAAGTTGTTATGAATCTCGAAGTCGAGGTTGTTGTTGTTGGTGCAGATCTCGGAGTCGACGTGGTTGTCGATATGAGTTTCGGGTTCGTCGAAGTCGCTGAGGGAGATCCCGCAGTCGAAACTATCCTCGAGTGGGAGATCGAGCTCGGGATCGTTTGTGCGGTATGCTGATTCGGCCTCCTCGCCCTGGAGTTCTTCAATGAGCTCGTGCATCTCTCGTGTGGACATGGTTGTTGCAGACGAGCAAGCTTGGAGGATCGACGATGGTATGGACGCAGTTGATGGATCCGCAGTCGAAGGAGCCGCAACCGATGGAGCCTCGGGTGCGGAAGTCGCGAGTTGGCGTGGATCCGTCAAGTCCTGCACACCAAGCTTGTTGACGAAAAAATTGAACGAACCAACGGTTAAACCCAAACCTGACTCGAGATCGGAGAAGGCCTCCTGGAATTCTGGCGAGTGTGGCTCGAAATCCATCAGAGGATCGATGCGCTTTTTGCAGGTGAAGCTGGCGTGCTGCCGTTTGTCGAGTGAGTCGGCGAGTTGCCGTGTGCCGCCTGAGTCGGCGAGTTCTGGTTTGTTGATGCAGCCGGCGAGTTGCCGTTTGTAGATCCGATCGGCGAGTCGCCGTTTTCCGATGGAACCGAAGAAACCGTGAGTCCAGCACTATTCTTTCCCACAGACGGCGCCAATTGACGAGGGGTACACTCATCAAATCCCATGGTTAAGGACCTAGGGTTGAGATTATGGGGAGAGAACGTGGTAGTACTGGTAGTTTCGTCGGCTGACAAGCAGAGGCAAAGATTTACCCAGGTTCAGGCCCCTCGGGTGGAGGTAAAGACCCTACTTCCTGCTTGTCTGTTATTGATCGTGTGAGATTATGCGGTTACAAGGAGGCTCCGGCGAGATGTCGATCTCGCTAGAGCTTTGGTGGTTTGAGTATGGCTTGGTCCTAGATCGGCACCCCTCCCAGCCTTAAATAGGCTGGGTCTCGGGAGTACGTAACCGACCTGATTTACACATAAGGAAAGTCCTAACCGACTATGCCTATGACTAATCTTGGAGGGTACTCCATCTTCTTGGGCCTCCGGTCTTGGGCTTCGAATAGGCTCTTCGCTATTGGGCCTTAGTCGTCACGTGCACCAGGTACCCTCATGGTAGGGTACCCGAGATGTATACCCATGTCACCAAGCTTCGCCGAGACCTCCTCTGTGCTCGTGGTGAGCTCGTGCATCCTCCCATGCCTTTAAATTCGCTCGTTTGTTTGAGGAATCCATCGTCGCGTCGGGTACCGACTCTGGCCGCCGCAAAGCTCGCAGCCGAGCTAGCTCCGGCGACCATTTCGGAGCGGCGCCGCCACCAAATGGTAGCCCGCGTCGTTCTCTATCCGATGCGTGCCCGAACCCGTCCTAATTCATTCCGAATCATCGGATTCGAGCTCGGGCAGGAGCTCAGCTCCATTGCTGACGTCAGCATGACGTCAGCGGGCCAATCAGATTTTTTCCTGAATTTTCTTTTCAAAAATAAATAAAATTATGACAGGTGGACCCACTGTCAGATGTTTAATTATTTAGAAAATCAATTCTGGTAATTATTAAAACTATGACAGGTGGGACCAACTTAATTTACTGAAATCCAGAAATTGTTTAAATTGAATTTAAACTTTGGAAATTCATAACTAAATCATTTTAAATCAGAATAATACAAATAATATACCAAAATGATCAGAAAATAAAATTTATCTGTTTGTTTAAATAAAATGTTTGTTTGACTAAAGTTGAATCATTCTAAAATTGAAACAACAATTTGGTTATTATTTGAAATATGGAATTAATTTAAAATGCTAATTTGGATACATTTTAATTTCATGTAAAATGTTTCACATGCTTCACTTCAAATTCTAAAATGTGTTTTCATCATAACATATAATGTTTTTATTTCAATAATTGATTAATTAAAATGATACTTTATTTAAGAAAATAATTAATAAGGATTATTTTTTAGAATTGTGAAAATGAAGTTATAAGCTTATGAAATTTGATCTACTATTATTTAATAACCATTTTTTTTATGAATAAAAATCTAACAACACTTTGAACCACTAAGTTTCCTTTGAATAAATGTTTCACATATTTCATTTATTACTTAACTTCCTTTCACTTATATTTTGGTTAAGTAAAGAAAATAGGAAACTACTTTAAAATTCATAAACACTAATGTAGCAATGCAAATGTTCTACTCTAAAAATAAATCCTTCATCCAAAATAAACCAAGCTAAGTAAAAGTTAGTAAGTACTTGAGTAAATAAAATAAGTATCACTATGGTATGATACCAAAAAATGTATATATTATCTATTTCTTCAAAAGTTATTCTTTTTGTACTCGTGAATAATAATACTACACCATTTTTTCAATTAATTGAAGACAACGCATGTTCTTTACAAACATAGAGATTATAATCAACCCTAAAACAACCACTTAATAATATGATATTGTTTTACTTTATTCTTATGTTAAACATGGTACTTAAAAATTAGAATGTTAAATTCATCTTTCTTGTGAAGTAAACTTGAAGACAAAACTATTCTAAAGTAGCCACCAAACTCAAACAACCCTCAACCATCAAGAGTTAGCTACGTGGTTTTAAGCGATGCATATCATACTTATGCATAATAGCATATGCTTCTTCAAACATTAGTCCTTACCGGACCAATGACGCTTTTTCCAGATTTTGGAGTCTTTATTGTATCGAAGACCTTGGCTGCATAATCTTGCAGTCAAAAAGGCAAGTTCGCTCTTGCTCATGTCCTACTTGATTATGTTTATCAAAGTAAATGCAAAATACTATGGTTTATCATTGCATGAAAAGTAAAACCTATTTTCGAATGATGTGAATTGCTATATATATATATTGTTGGCTGGCAGATGGAGCCATGGTATGATGTGGTTGGTGGAGGTTCCATTTGCACGGGAAGTATTACCTAGGACTTAAGAACCAACGCCGTCAGTGTTCTTGCGCCGTAAATGAAGCGTTAACCATGAGACTTGGAATGGGACGGGAAAGTCATCTGTGACCTTCTCCCTTTTGCATGTCAACGGGCAACTAGAGCCGTACGCTGTAGGTCTTGCGGGACTACATGCACATGGGTGGGACCCCTTAATGCCCACGGACTCTGGTGCTATGATGGTCTGCAAGAGGATGCCTAGGTAACTACCGTGAGGGGTAGAGCCAGGGGTGATTCTGCTATGCATGAATTGGGTGGGCATGCGGGTTGTTGGAGAAGCACGGCGAATGGCTTGGATCATCGACTGGGCCCACACCAAAGGAAGTGTGGATGGGAAATATCGCCCGGTTGTGCAACAAGGCGTTGATCTCTTATGGGTAAAGTAACGCACCTCTACAGAGTGTAAAAAAGTGTGACATGTTACTCCTTGTTCCGAGAAGGAGCTGCGAACGCTCCAGGAAAGGTGGCTCCATGAAGCCTAGCACCTGTGAATGGATGACGGGCATAGTTTCTGAAGATAAATAAATCTTTCCCTAAAAATGTTTTACAAAGATATGCATGTTCATCCATGACCTTTTGGTATGGATGGTAGCTAGTGCATAAAACACCTTATTCCTGTTATATGAACTTGCTGAGTACGCTCGTGTTGCTCAACCTTTCCTCCGTTGACCCCTGCTTGGATTATTGGAGACAACAGAGGAAGGACAGGAATCCATAGCGATGTTGGAGAAATCTTCGACGAGGAATCAAATCAACCTGGTGGGCCTGAAGGAGTCAACCTCTACTTTGCCAACGGATGCATGGCGACAACAGTGCAACGGTGGACTGATACCCGATGAGCAAGTCTTGATGCCTGCACAAAATAAACGGGATTAGGTTGAGACTCCAAGTGCAGAGTGTATAGTAAGTGGAAGACAGTTTTCCCCACGAGGGGTGACTCGAGGGTTTAATATCGAACTCTCGGGGAATCTGAAGTGGTAGATTTATCTTCTTATCCTTCTTTTGGTTACCTACAAAACAAGGTTAGATGTTTTGGTCCTCAACCTCACCTGTGGTTGTCAAGCACAAGGTGTAAGAATGATATCAGGATAGTTATGCAATGCAAACAAGAAATAAATATGCAATGATGGTGGATGCAATGATAAATGATATTTTTGGGTTTTTGAATGATGTATGCAAGATGAAAAGTATTTTTGTATTTTCGGATTTAATGATGGCTGAAAATAGAAAAGTGGTATATGGTGTTGGAAAGGTGTTTCTTATGATTAAAAATGGACTGGGGTTCATGGTTTCACAAATGCACTCTCTCTTTATAAAGTGGTAGACAATGGAACACACAAGTTAACATATGAGATTGCAACACAGGGTTTGATAACAAGTTACTTAGATATATGGGCATCACGTCCTAACATAGAGATCTTTTGGTTATTAACCTCTCTTATACTCCACCAAGATGCGAACTAAATCATAACACCTCAGTAATTAAGATAACTCAGAGTATAGCATTAAGTATCATGACATGAAGTGAAAATAAGAACATGCTAGATCTAGTCATGGAGTAGTGGCAATGGTCACGCCCACATCCCCGGTAGCATGGTATTTTAGTTTATCCCTAGTGAGGTAACAAAGTAAGGTAAAGATACCAAAGTGGATCGCAGAACTTTCTCTCACGTTCACTGCACTAGCCACCCCCCGTTACTCCAACTAATGCACACGTTCCCCCACACACGCTCTCATAAACATGCTTGATCAAAACAAGTAGACAAGAACGGGGTACATAATATGCATCTATACTCATAACTGAAACAAACATTGCAATCTCAAACATATATTAACTCATAAAGATCCACCACAAAGGTATTACAACGGTGACCGTAATCATGTTCAGCAGCTCATACGGTGCTAATTAGTGAAGCTCAAGAGAGGAGAGATACATAAGTTACTTCCACAAACCCATAGTCCAGAGGTGGACTACTCCCTCTTCATCATGGAGACGGTGGAGAAGTCGATGGAGAAGATGGAGACCACGCCGGCAGCGCCCCGCCGGAGTTTTCCCCCTCCAATCTGCAGCTCCTGATCTCCGTTTCGGTGTTTCTGTGTTTGTGCGGCGCTCCTTCCAGAGAACGTCGGGGGACCTTTTTTATAGGCGTTTTTAGGTCAAGACGATGTCGGTGGAGCGAAGATCGACGGCAACGGAGCCACGAGGCCCAAACGGGTGGGTCCCACGCGGCCAGTACCTGGCCGCGTGGGCCACCGTTTGGCCCTCGGCCTCCGTTTGCTCGCTTCCTTTTTCCGTAGTCCTTCTTCCTTCCAAATATTGACGCCCGTAAATTTCCAGGTGATTTCGTTGACGTTTGGGTCCCTGAAACATTAAAATAAAAACTAGGGTTTTCTGCCTGTGCAGGGTTAATTCCAAAAAATGGAAAATATGAATATTCCCAAAATCATGATAAAACATTGATATAACCCTTATATGATGCAAATATGATTGGAATATAAGCAATTAAAGTGCAAAGTTCATGTATGCATTTTACATGCATCAACATCCCCAAGCTTAATCCATGCTCGTCCTCGAGTATGAAGATGATAAAACTAACATGGACTTTGCAATTTAATACTTAACAATGATATCAAAGATGATTACTATTGCTACATATAGTCAAATGATTCATTCTTCAAAGGAGTAGCAATATGCAAATAGTTTATGAAGTGATATCAAGTATTCAAGACAAGGATGTTCATTGATAGTTCACAAAGTGTAACATGTAGCAAGTAATATGGAACACATGTATGCATAATGATAAGTAGAACATCCTACAATGGTCATAGAGTGTAGATGAAAATCTGAATATGATAGGTGTACACTTTGGAAAGATGTATATGTGAGTAGAGGTAAAGCATGCATAAGTTTCATCCAACTTCCAAACTCTTCTACTTAAGTTAATGATTGCAATAAGGTATTCATTGGTGTCAAGCTCTCATTGCCCCTATCATAGCATCTTGAATGATTAAGGTTAAAGTGAAAGCAAATATGAGTAGTGTGCTTGATAAAGTAAAGGTTGATGTCTCATGCCCCTTGAATACAAGTACTTACACCATGTTACTCAACTTAGGAAACAAAGCAAGTTCAATTATATCATTGTAAGCATAATAGTATCATCAAGAGCGTCAACTGGGGTACCTCTTGTCCCAGATATGGAACAAGCCCATATCAAAATGACAAGACAAACAAACAAAATGAACAATCTCAACACCCTTTTTATTTACCATTTGGAATAGTTTTTTATTGCAAGGTGTATCAGAAGGTTCACCATAGTATGTAAGTAAATTTCCACCATGAATGATGCATGGCTTAGATTAGCGGCCCAGGCGTCTCTCTAACCATTTATACAAACTCATTTAAACTACTTCATTTCCACCTCATTTCACATGATAGCATCCATAGACAAAAGTACATGATATCAACTAAATGAGATGAAGAGCATGTTGAAAGCTTGCATGTGACAGCACATATGGGCTAACTTCCAACCCGAACATTTATCAAGCCACACATCATAATCTTAATCACAATGGGTCATGTTTTATTATGCAAATAAAAGAACATTGTGCATCAAGTTCGTGAGAGCTATATAACCAATTTTTTCCATTGCAATCAATAACATAAACATTTTCATTCAGAGGTAAGATAACACAAACAACATGTTAAACATACTCGGAATAGCATAAAGCCAATAGGTAGATATGGTGGACTCACTGGAATAACTTTGGTTGAAGGTGTTGGAAACAAGTTTTTGCTTGTTGGAGTTTTTGGGCTAGCAAAAGGGAGAAAGTTGACCATCTAGATGCATGCATGAGTGTCCATAGAACTAACTAATCCATGTTAAACCAAGTGAAATAACAATCAGCACCAAAACATGAATAAGTGATAGCTCTACAAAAAGAATTTGCAAACTATTACTCATAAACAAGCTCATGAATCATGCAACTATATGTATCATTAAAAATCAAGTCAAACATCCCTTTTCCCAATCTTATAAAAGCATCCAACATATTTCAACCCATATTTCCAGTAGCTCTCTCATATATAATTGATAGTGTGGTGGTCTCTCAAGACTCAAACAAAAACAAAAAACGACGCTCCAAGTTTATGCGATAAAGTGTTTCGATCGAAAAACAGAAGTTGGACGTGTGCAAACCGAGAGTGTGTAGGTCCAGCGGGGTTGTCTTCACATCCCCAAGCTTATGGTCTTCACCATCCTTGGATAGCTCTTGGTGCATCTCCTCCAATCCCTGTGAAAAAACTTCAAAACACCGTTTCTCCCATCTCTTTTCTGTGGGGTGCATTAATAGTGATAAACAAATAGGTTCCTTGCTGCATATAATCCTTGAACAAAAATTCATATGACATGTCCAGAAAGTGTATAATGTTGTATGCCTACTCATAAACTCAATTGGATCAAAAAGATTCAACTTAAAAGCTCAAAGCATGCATCAAACAAAATGGGACAGAATCTGTCCAGAAAAACAGCAGCAGCAAAACGTATTTTTCTACCCTACCAAACTTTCTCGAAAAATTCCGAAAAATTCATGCATACAGAGGATGAAAAGTTGCAACTACAGTTCAAATATGAGCTCATTCGGAGTTACAGAATAAGAATTAAAAATCATACCGTGCACTGACTCGTGCAGGAATAAAATCTCCGAACGCTATAAGCAACTTTTTCAAACCAAAAAGGGTAAAACTTGGCACTTTATTAAAAACTCCAGAACCTAACTAGACACAAAATCTCTTGTTACAGCAAGAGGACACAAAGAAAAATCACACACAAAAATAACCGGGTTGCCTCCCGCAAAGCGCTTTCTTTATAGCCATATAGCTAGGCTTCTTACTTGTTGTTTTATTGTGGACGAAGCTCATGAGGGAGCTTGAACTTTGGTGGTTCCCTCTTCCTTGGAAAGTGTTCCATGCACTTCTTGTGTGGAAACTGAAACTTTACATTCCCTTCCTTTGAATCAATGATAGCACCTGTGGTACGAAGAAAAGGTCTTCCAAGAATAATAGGACTAGAGGTTTTATTCCCCATATCCATGATTAGAAAATCCACAGGCACAAAAGTCATATGTAACTCTACCATAACATCACTTACTTTTCCCAAAGCATGTTTAATAGAGTCATCAGCAAGTGCTAGTTCAATAGAGCATTTTTCAAGATTTTTCAATTCAAGCACTTCATATAGTTCTTTAGATAAAACAGAGACACTAGATCCTAGATCAAGTATG
Source organism: Poa pratensis (assembly GCA_947311845.1). NCBI lineage: Eukaryota > Viridiplantae > Streptophyta > Magnoliopsida > Poales > Poaceae > Poa > Poa pratensis. The sequence goes on along the minus strand of CAMZMU010000092.1, from coordinate 20,091,078 downwards.
GCATGGTGTGTCTCTTTTCCAATAGTTACTAGTACCTTAGGTATCCACATATCCCCAAGCTTAGGTGGTATCATAGCCTCTTGGTTGTACCTAGCAATCTTTTCTTTCAAGACATGATTAGCAATATAAGAACCAAAACCTGCTTGGTTAGTGTTGATGGAAGGATCACTTGCAAATTTTTGTAAGATAGATATTAATTCATGCAAGCTACAATTTTCTAAGTCAAGCAAAGGATCCTTGACTTCATTAAGCATTTTAACTTCCTCAACTTCAACCTCTTTCATTACCCCAATAGATTCTTTAGCAACTCTCTCTTGCTCATGAATGTGTTCCCAAGACTTATTGATAACCTCTTGGCAATATTTTATTGTTTCCTCATGTTTTTGGGCTGTAATGATGCTCTTTAATGATGAGACTTCCTTAGTAAGCTGATCTACCCTTTCAAACAAAGCATCTTGTTTTTCAAACTTAGAGATAAATTCCTTATTAAGCTCTTTTTGGGTAGATATAAAAGATCTAATGGTGTTTTCCAAGTCACTAGAAACATTACCACTAGAAGCATATTTATTTGGCACATATGGGGGTTTATTATAAGAGTTATAATTGTTGTTACCATACCCATTATTACCATAGTTCCTAATGAAGTTGACATCAATATTTTCAGAATTGTTTCCAACTAGTTCTTGCAAAGGAACATTTTCAACACTAGGTTTATTAAGCAAAGCAAGAATAGTATCCATTTTAGATGACAAATCATTAGTTTCTTCAATAGAGTTCACTTTCTTAGAAGGATTAGGTGCCCTATCAGTATGCCATTGACTATAGTTTTGTAAAATGCTTTCCAATATATTTTTAGCTTCTACTATAGTCTTACTCATAAAAGCACCTCCAGCAGCAGAATCAAGTATGTTTCTAGACATGTAGTTTAAACCATTGTAGAAAGAGTGTAATATGGTCCATTCATTAACTCCATGTGAGGGACAAGTTCTAAGCATAAGTTTTATCCTATCCCAAGCCATAGCAACATGTTCATTTTCATTTTGCCTAAAAGAAAGGATGTTGTTTCTATTTTGCAAAATTTTAACAGGGGGATAATATTTCTTAATGAAAGCTTCTTTTAGATCATCCCAAGAATTAATACTACCAGATGGCAAGGAATGCAACCACTCTTTAGCTTTTCCTCTAAGTGAAAAAGGAAATAACTTCAGTTTTAGGATATCACTTTCCACATTTTTAAACTTTTGCATGTCACATATTTCAACAAAGTCATGAAGATGCATAGAGGCATCCTCCATAGCACTACCACCAAATTGTTCCCTAGTTATCAAGTTCAACAAACTAGGACTTACTTCATAACTCTCAGCATTTATCTTAGGTGTGGCAATAGCTCTCGTGATAAATTGATCATTAGGAGTGTTTGTGTAGTCACACACTTAGTTCTTTCTCCCATTTTAGCAAGTTTTTTTGGTATTTTTAATTTTTTATGCAAAACTGAAATAAATATGATATGATATGCAATGACACTAACAAAACAAATAAATTGCTTTGTAAGTAAAGATGGATAAGATGGTGCTCACGTAGGTGCAACCTCCCCAAGCTTAGGTGTTAGCACAAGTTGGTGACGTTGACTTTGTTGTGAGATGAATGCGATGATGCACACCCTTGGATAAATCTCTCAGCTACGATTCCCCGGCAACGGCGCCAGAAAACGTCTTGATCCCGAAGAGCAAGTCTTGATGCCTGCACAAAATAAACGGGATTAGGTTGAGACTCCAAGTGCAGAGTGTATAGTAAGTGGAAGACAGTTTTCCCCACGAGGGGTGACTCGAGGGTTTAATATCGAACTCTCGGGGAATCTGAAGTGGTAGATTTATCTTCTTATCCTTCTTTTGGTTACCTACAAAACAAGGTTAGATGTTTTGGTCCTCAACCTCACCTGTGGTTGTCAAGCACAAGGTGTAAGAATGATATCAGGATAGTTATGCAATGCAAACAAGAAATAAATATGCAATGATGGTGGATGCAATGATAAATGATATTTTTGGGTTTTTGAATGATGTATGCAAGATGAAAAGTATTTTTGTATTTTCGGATTTAATGATGGCTGAAAATAGAAAAGTGGTATATGGTGTTGGAAAGGTGTTTCTTATGATTAAAAATGGACTGGGGTTCATGGTTTCACAAATGCACTCTCTCTTTATAAAGTGGTAGACAATGGAACACACAAGTTAACATATGAGATTGCAACACAGGGTTTGATAACAAGTTACTTAGATATATGGGCATCACGTCCTAACATAGAGATCTTTTGGTTATTAACCTCTCTTATACTCCACCAAGATGCGAACTAAATCATAACACCTCAGTAATTAAGATAACTCAGAGTATAGCATTAAGTATCATGACATGAAGTGAAAATAAGAACATGCTAGATCTAGTCATGGAGTAGTGGCAATGGTCACCCACATCCCCGGTAGCATGGTATTTTAGTTTATCCCTAGTGAGGTAACAAAGTAAGGTAAAGATACCAAAGTGGATCGCAGAACTTTCTCTCACGTTCACTGCACTAGCCACCCCCCGTTACTCCAACTAATGCACACGTTCCCCACACACGCTCTCATAAACATGCTTGATCAAAACAAGTAGACAAGAACGGGGTACATAATATGCATCTATACTCATAACTGAAACAAACATTGCAATCTCAAACATATATTAACTCATAAAGATCCACCACAAAGGTATTACAACGGTGACCGTAATCATGTTCAGCAGCTCATACGGTGCTAATTAGTGAAGCTCAAGAGAGGAGAGATACATAAGTTACTTCCACAAACCCATAGTCCAGAGGTGGACTACTCCCTCTTCATCATGGAGACGGTGGAGAAGTCGATGGAGAAGATGGAGACCACGCCGGCAGCGCCCCGCCGGAGTTTTCCCCCTCCAATCTGCAGCTCCTGATCTCCGTTTCGGTGTTTCTGTGTTTGTGCGGCGCTCCTTCCAGAGAACGTCGGGGGACCTTTTTTATAGGCGTTTTTAGGTCAAGACGAATGCGGTGGAGCGAAGATCGACGGCAACGGAGCCACGAGGCCCAAACGGGTGGGTCCCACGCGGCCAGTACCTGGCCGCGTGGGCCATGCCGTTTGGCCCTCGGGCCTCCGTTTGCTCGCTTCCTTTTTCCGTAGTCCTTCTTCCTTCCAAATATTGACGCCCGTAAATTTCCAGGTGATTTCGTTGACGTTTGGGTCCCTGAAACATTAAAATACAAAACTAGGGTTTTCTGCCTGTGCAGGGTTAATTCCAAATAAATGGAAAACTATGAAGTATTCCCAAAATCATGATAAAACATTGATATAACCCTTATATGATGCAAATATGATTGGAATATAAGCAATTAAAGTGCAAAGTTCATGTATGCATTTTACATGCATCATGGACACGTCGACAACAATGCCTGTGGACAAGACGACTATAATTGGATGGAGAAGTACGACTCTAGATACGGAGATTCCAGATGGATAGATAGGGCTGTGACAACAGCAGTAGTGGATTAGGAGTTAGAAGTAGAGCTGGTATCAGCTTAGTGCTTCGACTTGAGTCTTTTGGGAGTTTCTTTTGCACGAGACCTACTTCTGTTTGTAAAGGAGGTTCTCAAGATTTTGTATTGAATAGTGTTGTAATCCTATAGTGTTACCTCGGACCGACTATGTTTTTGTTGTACTACTCTGAAGGATGTAATATTTACGGAATGGTCCTTTCATGAGTATTATGTCAACAACTTGTACACTACAACATGCAGTGGTGTGCTGGGTCACTACACTCTCTCTCTTGAGTTTCACTAATTAGTACCGTATGAGCTGCTGAACATGATTACGGTAATCTATGTAATACCTTTGTGGTGGATCTTTTTATGAGTTATATATGTTTGAGATTGCAATGGTTTTGTTTCAGTTATAAAGTAGATGCATATTATGTACCCCGTTCTTATTTACTTGTTATGATCAAGCATGTTTATGAGAGCGTGTGAGGGGGAACGTGTGCATTAGTTGGAGTAACGGGGGGTGGCTAGTGCAGTGAACGTGAGAGAAGTTCTGCGATCCACTTGGGTGTCTTACCTTACTTTGTTGCCTCACTAGGGATAAAAAGAAATACCATGCTACCGGAGATGTGGGTGTGACCATTGCCACTACTCCATGACTAGATCTAGCATGTTCTTATTTTAACTTCATGTCATGATACTTATTGCTATACTCTGAGTTATCTTAATTACTGAGTTGTTATGATTTAGTTCACATCTTGGTGAAGTATAAGAGAGACTAATAACCAAAAGGTCTCTATGTTAGGACGTGATGCCCATATAATTATAACTTGTCATTAAACTGTTGTGTTGCAATCTCATATGTCAACTCTAGTGTTCCATTGTCTACCACTTTATTAAAGAGAGAGTGCATTTGTGAAACCATGAACCCGGTCCATTTTTAATCATAAGAAACACCTTTCCAACCACTTTTACCACTTTACCATTTTCTGCCATTTAAAAATCCGAAAATACAAAAACACTTTTACATCTTGCATTCATCATATAAAACCCAAAAATATCATTTATCATTGCTACCACCATCCTTGCATATTTATTTACCACCATTGCATGTTTATTTCTTGTTTGCATTGCATATTATCTTGATATCATTCTCACACCTTGTGCTTGACAACCACTAGGTGAGGTTGAGGACTAAAACATTTACTTTGTTTTGTAGGTAACCAAAAGAAGGATAGGAAGATAAATCTTCACTACTGATTCCCGAGAGTTCGATATTAAACCCTCGAGTCACCCTCGTGGGGAAAACACGTCTTCCACTTACTACACACTCTGCACTTGGAGTATCAACCTAACCCATATTCTTTTGACGCAGGTAACTCCACGCCATCAAGACTGTTTTCTGGCGTCCGTCATAATAGCATCATTGGGTATCAAGACTGTTTTCTGGCGCCGTTGCCGGGGAGATAGAAGCAACACCCCAATATATTCCCTCGTCAACTTAGCGCTCAGCAAGTGTTTTCTGCGCCGTTGCCGGGGAATCATTGCTGAAAGGTTTATCCAAGGATATCTCAGCAAGTCAACTTCATCACCAACTTGTGCTAACACCTAAGCTTGGGGAGGTTGCACCTACGTGAGCATCATCTTATCCATCTTTACCTTCAAAGCAATTTATCTTGTTTTGTCATTGTCTTGCATATTTATTTTCAGTTTTGCATAAAAAATTAAAAACACATAAAAACAAACTGGTCAATTCTATGCATGTTGAGAAAAAGACTAGAAGTGGGGAAGTACTCCCTGCTAAGGAAACTATTATGGTTGTGAAGGAAAAGAAAGTTGAAGAAGTTAAAATGCTTAGTGAAGTAAAAGAACCATTGCTTGACTTAGAGAATTGTAGCTTGCATGAATTAATATCTATCTTACAAAAATTTGCAAGTGATCCTTCTATTAATGTTAACCAAGCTGGTTTTGGTACTTATATTGCTAATCATGTGTTAAAAGAAAAGATTGCTAGGTACAACCAAGAGGCTATGATACCACCTAAGCTTGGGGATGTATGGATTCCCAAAGTCCTAGTAATCATTGGAAAAGAGACACACCATGCTATACTTGATCTAGGATCTAGTGTCTCTGTTTTATCTAAAGAACTATATGAAGTACTTGAATTGAAAAATCTTGAAAAATGCTCTATTGAACTTGCACTTGCTGATGATTCCATTAAACATGCTTTAGGAAAAGTAAGTGATGTTTTGGTAGAGTTACATATGACATTTGTGCCTGTTGATTTTCTAATCATGGATATGGGGAATAAAACCTCTAGTCCAATTATTCTTGGAAGACCTTTTCTTCGTACTACAAGTGCCATCATTGATTCAAAAGAAGGGAATGTGAAGTTTCAGTTTCCACACAAGAAATGTATGGAACACTTTCCAAGGAAGAGGGGCACATCATTCAAGCTCCCTCATGAGCTTCGTCCACAATAAACTCAAGTAAGAAGCCTAGCTATATGGCTATAAAGAAAGCGCTTTACGGGAGGCAACCCGGTTTTTTATTTGTGATTTTCTTTGTGTCCTCTTGCTGTAACAAGAGACTTAGTGTTTAGTTTAGTTTCTGAATTTTTAATAAAGTGCCAAGTTTTACTCATTTTGGTATGAAGAAGTTGCTTATAGCGTTCGGAGATATTATTCCTGCACAAATCTGTGCACGGTTTGAGTTTTAGTTCTTATTTGTAACTCCGAATGAGCTCATATTTAAACTGTAGTAGCAACTTTTCATCCTCTGTATGCATGAATTTTTTCTGAATTTTCCGACAAAGTTAAGTAGGGTAGAAAAATACGTTTAGCTGCTGCTGTTTTTCTGGACAGATTCTGTCCCATTATGTTTGATGCATGCTTAGAACTTTTAATATGAATATTTTTGATCCAATTAAGTTTATGAGTAGGCATACAACATTATACACTTTCTGAACATTCATATGAATTTTTTCTAAGGATTATATGCAGCAAGAAATCTATTTGTTTATCACTACTAATGTGCCACACAGAAAAAGAAATGGGAGAAACGGTGTTTTGAAGTTTTTTCACAGGGATTAGAGGAGATGCACCAAGAGCTATCCAAGGATGGTGAAGACCATAAGCTTGGGGATGTGAAGACAACCCCACTGGACCTACACACTCTCGGTTTGCACACGTCTAATTTCTGTTTTTCGATCGAAACACTTTATCGCATAAACTTGGAGCGTCTTTTTGTTTGTTTAGGTTAGATTTTTATTTTGTGAGACCACCACACTATCATTTATATATGAGAGAGCTACTAGAAAGTTGGGTTGAATTATGTTGGATGCTATTATAAGATTGGGAAAAAGGATGTTGGAGTTAATTTTAAAAGATACATATAATTGCATGATTCATGAGCTTGTTAATGAGTAATAATTTGCAAATATTTTATCAAGAGCTATCTTTTATGATGCTAAATGTTATTCTACCTTGTTTAACATGGATTAGTTAGTTTATGGACACTCATGCATGCATTTAGATGGTCAACTTTCTCCCTCTTGCTAGCCCAAAAATTCCAACAAGCAAAAACTTGTTTCCAACACCTTCAACCAAAGTTTTTCCAGTGAGTCCACCATATCTACCTATTAGCTTTATGCTATTCCGAGTATGTTTATCATGATATTTGAGTTATCTATACCTCTGAATGAAAATGCTTATGTTGTTAATTGTTGTGGGAAAAGTTGGTTATATAGCTCTCGTGAACTTGATGCACACTTTACTTTATTGCATAAATAAAATATGACCCATTGTGATTAAAATTATGATTGTGGACTTGAAATGTCTTTGGTTGAGAGTTAGCATATGTGCTGTCACATGGCAAGCTTTCAACATTGCACATCATCTCATTTAGTTGATATCATGTACTTTTGTTTATGGATGCTTACCATGGGTGAAATAAATGGGGAAATGAAGTGAGTTTAAATGAGTTTGTCTAAATGGTTAGAGAGACGCCTGGGCCGCTAATCTAAGCCATGCATCATTCATGGTGGAAATTTACTTACATGCTATGGTGAACCTTCTGTGATACACCTTACAATAAAAGCTATCCAATGGTAAATAAAAAGGGTGTTGAGATTGTTCATTATGTTTGTTTGTCTTGTCATTTTGATATGGGCTTGTTCCATATCCTGGGACAAGAGGTACCCCAGTTGACGCTCTTAATGATACTATTATTACTTACAATGATATTTAATTGAACTTGCTTTGTTTTCCAAAGTTGAGTAACACATGGAGTAGGTACTTGTATTCAAGGGGCATGAGACTTTCAACCTGTACTTTGTCAAGCACATACTCGTATTGCTTTCACTTTAAACTTAATCATTCAAGATGCTATGATAGGGGAATGAGAGCTTGACACCAAGGATTACCATATTACAATCATTGACTTAAGTAGAGAAGTTCAGAAGATAGATGAAATTTATTCATGCTTTACCTCTATCATATATATATCTTTCCAAAGTGTCCACCTTTTATATTCAGATTTTCATCAATACTCTATGACCATTATAGGATGTTCTTACTTATATTATGCATACATGTGGTCCATAGTACTTCTTCTCTTATGTTACACTTTGTGAATTATCATTGAACATCCTTGCATTGAATACTTGATATCACTTCATAAACTATCTTGCATATTGCTACTTTTTAAGAATGAATCATTTGACTCTATGTAGCAATAGTAATCATCTTGATATCCATTGATAGTATTAAATTGCAAAGTCCATGTTAGTTTTATCACCTTCATACTCGAGGATGAGTATAGGTTAAGCTTGGGGATGTTGATGCATGTAAAATGCATACATGAACTTTGCATTATTTTTACTTATATTCCAGTCATATTTGCATCATATAAGGGTTATATCACTGTTTTATAATGATTTTGGGAATATTTGATATGTTTCCTATTTTTATGGAATTAACACTGCGCAGGCAGAAAACCCTATTTTCTATATTTTAATGTTTCAGGGACCCAAACGACGTCCAAATCACTGCAAATTTACGAGCGTCAATATTTGGAAGGAAGAAGACTGTGGGCGAAGGAAGCGAACAAACGGAGCCCGAGGGCCAAAGGGTGGGCCCACGCGGCCAGGTACCGGCCGCGTGGGACCCCTCCAATTGGGCCTCGGAGCTCCGTTGCCGTCGATCTTTCCTCCACCGACTCCGTTTGACCTAAAAACGCCTATAAAAATAGTCCCCCGACGTTCTCTGGAAGGAGCGCCGCAGAAACACAGAAACACCGAAACAGAGACCTGGAGCTGCAGATTGGAGGGGAAAACTCCGGCGGGGCGCTGCCGGCGTGGTCTCCATCTTCTCCAACGACTTCTCCACCGTCTCCATGATGAAGAGGGAGTAGTCCACCTCTGGACTATGGGTTTGTGGAAGTAACTTATGTATCTCTCTCTCTGAGCTTCACTAATTAGTACCGTATGAGCTGCTGAACATGATTACGGTCATCTATGTAATACCTTTGTGGTGGATCTTTTTATGAGTTAATATATGTTTGAGATTGCAATGGTTTTGTTTCAGTTATGAAAGTAGATGCATATTATGTACCCCGTTCTTATTACTTGTTATGATCAAGCATGTTTATGAGAGCGTGTGAGGGGGAACGTGTGCATTAGTTGGAGTAACGGGGGGTGGCTAGTGCAGTGAACGTGAGAGAAAGTTCTGCGATCACTTGGGTTTTACCTTACTTTGTTGCCTCACTAGGGATAAAAAGAAATACCATGCTACCGGAGATGTGGGTGTGACCATTGCCACTACTCCATGACTAGATCTAGCATGTTCTTATTTTAACTTCATGTCATGATACTTATTGCTATACTCTGATTATCTTAATTACTGAGGTGTTATGATTTAGTTCGCATCTTGGTGGAGTATAAGAGAGACTAATAACAAAAGGTCTCTATGTTAGGACGTGATGCCCATATAATTATAACTTGTCATTTAACTGTTGTGTTGCAATCTCATATTTCAACTCTAGTGTTCCATTGTCTACCACTTTATTAAAGAGATAGTGCATTTGTGAAACCATGAACCCCGGTCCATTTTAATCATAAGAAACACCTTTCCAACACTTTACCATTTTCTGCCATTTAAAAATCCAAATACAAAAACACTTTTACATCTTGCATTCATCATAAAACCCAAAATATCATTTATCATTGCTACCACCATCTTGCATATTTATTTACCACCATTGCATATTTATTTCTTGTTTGCATTGCATATTATCTTGATATCATTCTCACACCTTGTGCTTGACAACCACTAGGTGAGGTTGAGGACCAAACATTTACTTTGTTTTGTAGGTAACCAAAAGAAGGATAGGAAAGATAAATCTTCACTACTGATTCCCCGAGAGTTCGATATTAAACCCTCGAGTCCCTCGTGGGGAAAACACGTCTTCACTTACTACACACTCTGCACTTGGGTCTCAACCTAACCCATTTCTTTTGAC